>VYZP01018022.1:1762-24791 GCA_013400635.1 Hypocryptadius cinnamomeus | reverse complement strand
GCTAGCCACTCCTACAAAAATAGCCTTAAAAATTAAAATAGTTACCTGGAGTTTAAGATGTGAGTTTCTCTCAAATATACTTTATGAAAGTAATAGGCCTTGGTATTTTTAACAGTCCCCTCAATAACCGAGTACTAAGCCTTATAGTTCTCACATCCAGAAACAGACTGACCATACCACCACTAAGTAACAAAACCAAGTGTAGGATGAGCACTACAATACTGAAGGTGTAGGTGTCTGCCATCTCCTCTCCAAGACACAACAATTCCTCCAAACAATAGTAAAATTTTCTATTTAGCAACTTAACCTAAAAATGCATCTGAAAGAAGCCGACAACTAGTAACAGGATTTGTGCATTTGAGATTGAGGAATACGAACTAGCAAACCTTGTAATATATCCACCACTAGGTCCTCCAGAAGTCTGAGGCTGCCGCTGATTTATACTTCTTGGTTGCATGGATATCACATGATCGGCTGAGTTCTCCGTTCCATCTCCCCAGGTTGCTCTGTATGCTTTGCTGGCCTCAAAGTTCTTCGTCCTACTCCATAAAAATAAAAAATCTGAACCACTACATCAGAAATATGGCTTCCTGACTGAAATTCAGTATTAATCTAGAATTTTCATAAACATTTGTCTTGTGCCCAAAAGAGATGAAATTTTGTACAGATAAAACTTGGTCTAAATAATACAAGTTCTTGTATCTTGATAGTACAAACACAACTGAGTTACTCTAAGGACAGTGATTACTTTGGTCTTAAGCTTTAATAAAAGAACAGTAATTTGCTTAAAGCAATACTTTATCAGAGAACAGCAGCTTATGACAGTCACAGGAAAACTTACCCTGTCATAAAATAGAGTTGCACTTATAACAGGAATTAATCTAGAGACAAGGTTGGTTACCTTTCTGGAAGAAATGAGGATGAATGCAAAAACTCCCTCAAACAAATACCTATACTATGCAAGAAAACCATTAATTGCTACTATTTTTTTATCAAACATTAAAAAATTACTTGGCAACAGAAGCTAATGTTTCTCATGTTAACTTTGATTATGAACTAACAGTAATCATGTTTAAGTAGTTCTTTAATTCTGCAATTCAATTGTACTAACTCCATTAAATCAACAAGACAACTTGCCATTATACTTTATCCATGTAAATCATAGGAGAAAAAAAAAAATAAAGAAAGCACACTGCCACAAAGCAATCTCAAGATTCACAGAGCCACAAAAGCATGAGGAGAAGAAAACCTAGCAAAATAAACTTATCTAAATTGAGGTCTGTTCTCATGAATCCTGAAGAACTTATTTTGAGAATATTCTCATGTTCACCTTGTTTTGTGGCATTTTCAGGTTTAAGCTAGACAATCCAGACACTGCCATCTTTCTGCTGCTTTAGACATCTGTGAAGGGAAATCTGTAGTGTTTCAAGACACCCAACTTTGCAACCAAAGGCAATTTCTAGAGATATGGTGCCTTTCAGTAACCTGGACGTTACATGTTTGAAGAGTTGTGAAATTAGCTGTAATGAACAAATATTCCCCCTCATCCTACTGATGTCTATGTATTCAATATGGGAAATTACATCTCATAGGTCAGATCCTACAAGTAGTAATCTAGAATGAATATATTGAGGGGAAAAAAATAGAGTAATTTTTCCGTTCATAATGGAAATACTGCACCCAACAAAACCCTGAAGAAACCTAAGCTAGTCAATTCCAGCTCCTTGTACATACACAGGCCTAAAGATCTCTACATTTACTGCAACTAGATTGAGTGTTATATTTTAATCTCATTTATAAAAGCCATAACTAGAAGAGATCTTTGCATGATTTGCTTCTGGAGGAGCAAAGTCTTAGGTGCCAGAGGCAACTGTGAGGACTTTATTAACAAAAATCAAGTGACCTGAAGACGAGTTGCACCTGTGAAGTAGACATCCAGAAAAAGAATTACTGTTCAAAGCAAGCACAGTTAAGAAGAAAACTTCTCACCACCTGCTTTTAAGAGCTGTTTTTCAAATTACCACACATTCACACTTCTCAAGTTTCATTTCTACAAAACTAAGGCAATTTACACAACCTGTCAAACCAGCAATGGCTCAAGCAGTTGCTCACCATTTCCACAGCTAACAATAACCCTCTGTAATAATGGATGTTTTCTATTCACGTGGGTATTACAAAACACCACAATCACAAGGAAAACCACATGCAGACAGACATCATGCACATGCAAGCACAAATGCAATAGAAACATCACTTCAGACAGCTGGTTAAATATGCATCTGCACTACTAACACTGACCTTGTCCTAAAATCCACTTTCACCAGTTTAAGTGAATACAGCTTCTTATCCTAGTCTTCATTTTTAGAAAGCAAGCATCAGTGTTAGGAGAGAACGGAGAAGAAAGTAGTAAAGATCAGCAAAAAGGTAAATTGTTAATAGTATATAGATTGTATAACAGAACTGCCAGTATTTTTTGTTTTCCCAAAGCTTTTATAAATAATCTAAACCTAGGAGAAATTTAAAAAAAAACCCCAATAACTCAGCAAGTGTTCTGATTTAGCTTATATAGCTTTATGCTTTTATGAAAAATATGAAAAGCTGTGGAGGAAACTGGTTGACAAATAAATATGACATTGAAAAAAGGGTTGGTGTACCAGTAGATATATGAAAGACAGACACTCTTTCTTCTTTGCTGCCCTCTACTTACCCATTTTTTTCTATACATCACTGTCCAGTTTTGTACACAACTACTTTTGTTCTTGTTATCTGTGTACTTGGAGTGCCACAAGAGTTCACAAATTCTGAGCTTGCTCAGTGTCAATAAGCTGCTTAGCTTCAGTGAAATAAGACTATCAACTACAGAAAACAAAGACTGAGTGTGTTAAAATGCTCAAAGTCCACCAGCTTGAGCCAACTAATATAGAGCAGTAAGCACACCTATCCAAAAGTCAGGACATCTGCATTTTCAAGGGACTAAAGCACTAAGACTTTCAGCCTTAGAAGTCACATTCATATCTATACTAAACGACCCTTAAAGTACTATTCTGTTGGTTAAGTAGACCCAGCTACTCCAAGGAATTTTTACTTAAACTCCTGCTACTTCTCCATTGAATGACAATTGATTTTGCTCATGCTAAGGAGCAAAAACCAACAAATACACACACTATTAGCTTCAATCATCAGTCAATTTATGCCTCCTTCATTTCGAAGGGCTATGATCACATCCAATTAACACAAACAATTTGGTACTTTACTGCTTAAAGCTAAAGCTAGGACACCATCAAAAATACTTCTGACATTTTTTAGGCTGTTTACTTGTTTAAAAGTACAAATCAAGTGTCATACTAAAGATTAGATTACTCAACTGACTTCGATATGGCAGCCATAACACTGATGTTATAAAGGTACTGTGAAGCAGGTCTGCAAGAATTTATGCAGTCACTAGTGTAAAGATTAAAGATTTAACACCAGTGTCTGCTCTGTGCTCCTACTCTCACCCTCCCTAAAGCACAAATAAGTTGTCTTGCGTTTAAATTAGTACAAAAGTATTGTTGTGAAAAAATGATTTTTGGAATCAAATTTTTAACAGCCAGGCACTTACATATAGCTATTTGCAGTACAATTTGGTCTCATCTGCATGGACATTGATAGTCTTCTACTAAATAGACACCTTAAAGAGATTAGGACACAACTGTGCAGGATGCTATATAGCAGCTATATTTACAGTAAAAGGGGCACAATGTATGGTTAGACACAAGTAAGCTTCAGTTACTCATGCAATTTTAAAAGGATGCAGCTCTACAAACCAAAACAATCAACTTTGGTAGAGATCCAGCATTTTTTAATTAGCTCTTTAATTAGTTAATATTTCCTGGTACAGTAGGTATTGGGAATATTCTAGAACTCCAGGCCCAAGTACCAATATAACTGACCTGTTACAAGGACAGACACAGAGCCCACAACATTTGTTGAGCTCTGTCAGTGTCTTCTCAGCTTCTCTCATGTCCTTGTTTATCTGGTCCATGCCTTCTTCTATACGATTTAGTTGTTCTAGAAGAGAAACAAGTAACCTGACTAAACATGGATTGGGGAAAGTGGGGAAAACTAACATTTCTTTATAGCAGGAACAAGTTTCAGTTCTTTATATGAAGACTATTGACTTTTTTCTTTCCTGCCTCCTAGGATTTTTTCTTTAATTTTTAAGAAAGATACTCAGTGAGAGGTTTTGGTTACTACTTTGTAAATATCTTCCCCATCCTTAGAGCAGCATTTCTGTTGCTACTTTTAGAATAAATGCAGCTAGTCACATTCATGACATAGTGGAAAAAAGCAGTTTCTGTAGCAGAGCTGTATTACATGGTAACTATCATTAGCTCTCAACTACTTTAAAACATCTTTTAAATGCCACAAATACATAGGAATAACCAACTAGAAAATCTCACTTTCACCTAGTCTTTAATAATAAGCCTTTGTTTCAGCAACAACTCTATGATAGTTCTTTTCTTACACTCATTACACTCTAATACTGATTTTTTATTGTTACGGAAGAACTTACCTCCTTGTTCATCCAGCATGGTAATAGTTTTGATGCCAACATCCTGGGACTGCAGAAAGAAATTTAGTTGCAGATGTAAAATGAGACTGCAGTGCAAAATCAGAAGGTCTAGATAGTAAATTTGATAATCCAATCAAGATTATATTAGAACACTGTACTTGAAATAACTTCTGTAGTAAAGCTATTAGAAGTCTCGAATTACAAGCTATGTTAGGCTGATAAGCACCTTACCTGTTGCACTACCTCAATTAGTGAGGTTTTTATGGTGTTTTTGTGAGATTTTTCTTACATTACAAGATGATAAAATTTATTGTAATACTCAGATTGAACTGTGACAATGTCTAGCCAGAAAAGCAAACCTAGCTGTGTTTCATTTTGAGAACTAGCATTTGGTTCATTCATCCCTACATCCTTCAAAAGGGCTTACAAGGCCTTTAGTCCAGGGATCCAGAATGAAAGCAAGTAAAACAAAGCCTGCAAAATGATTACTAAGAATTCAGCAGTGAGGAATATACTACAGCAGAGCTCTTTGCTGGCTCAGAATCTTGGATCTAGCATGCAAGTTGCACCCATGCTTTACTGTAAACTGGCAGCATAGAATGAATCAGCAAACTACGATACCAAGAGAAATTATGTTGGCTCATGACATGTACTTAACACTTGTGTGTGAAGTATTCATCAGGCTACAGTGATTCAAATGCCTCACTGGTAACAGTAGCATCTTCAGCAAGCCAGAACGGTGCAGAGGAGTAGATTCCTCATACAACTTCACTTTGATAAACCCAAAATACACATTTGATTCAAATAATGTAAAAGGGTGTTAAAGAGTTTCCTTCTCAGTTAAAACTGATGAGCAGATTGTAAGAAGATGCATGTAGAATTACGTGTTTGAACTAAGAGCAGTTGTACTCTACTACCCCACCCAGCTGAGCCCTACTGTCCTCAGCAGCAAAATATTTCCACACTGTCAAAGTGAGCTGAAATACAGATGAAAGATGCTATGAAAAGCAAACTTTGCAGCAGCCAAAGACATAAGTGACCCTCAGAAGACTTTTTACAACTAATCTGTAGCATTTGGAGATCAGATCCTTTGGCTGAAAACCGGTAAAAAGGGTATTGATTCTTCTGTAATCTGATAGATTGTGAAAATCATGAAGGTTATGTAATTCTAATGCTACTACTGAATTAAAGCAGCAACTTCTAATGATGAAGTGTGTGTGTCTTGAGAAAGACAAAAAACTGTTTAAAATTACAGTTAGCATGACACTTTTTATACTTAATAAATCCAGAGAATTCAAAAGCTTTTTCTTACCTCAATGGCCAAGCCAAGAATCCTCCTTGTGCTTTCCAAAGACTAGAAAGAAAATTTTAAAATGAGTGCATTAATTACTTATATACACATCAGTGTCTGAAAGTCTTCTCTGCCAGTTTATTGTAGTAAGGCAATAGTATACAAAAGGTTCATCACCTTGTTTATATTTAATACATGCTACAACATGCTCACAGTGGCAGCACATTAGTTTTTCTTCATTTTTAGTCCTTGCTATTATTTTTCTTATCCCATTGGAAAAATCTTACAAAAGATGACATTCAAATTAATTTTAGTTAAATAAGAAAGCCATGAAGTATCAATATGATTAACAATGCTGTAGGTAACCAAATTCTATCATACCAGTAATCAGGCCTGGGTGATCAGTACTCAGTTAAGTGACTTTAAAATTCATCAGTTAAAATTATTTCCTGTTTTTAGGAGTAGTCTTCATTCCAGGATTCACCAACTAAAGTGAAAACTTAAAACATTCAGCTATAACCTTGCAGAATCATTATCCTGGTCTGTCTTTGTTTTTAAAAGATATTCTAATCTTGTCAGACAAATACTGTAATCCCAGATGTCCTCCTATAATATTTACCTCATCAGTGACCTGGTTGGCCCTCAGCTGAATTTCTTCAGGTGATAGCTCATCCATGATGAGGAAATACTACTTGTAAGTGATCACGTTAAAGAGAACCTTCCCCCTGTAATAACAGGTACCAAGTAAGCATGAGAATTATCCTTTCATCAGTATTTTGAGTTGAAAGTAGAAGATAGTTCAAAGAATGAGAGTCTATACATTCCATTCTGCATAGTAAAACATCTCATTAGGACTAGAAGACACTAAAATAATTATTCAGCTGATATGACCTAACCAAGGAGCTAAAAGAAATAGAGGAACAATCAGTATATGAAGCAGTTTTCTTTCCAAGATTTGGCTAGCTAAACATTTTTGAAAAAATTCTATGGTTAGTTAGGTAAAAAACAGGAAATAAGGTCTTAAAATAATAAACTTCTCCATGCTGGAAAAACACATTAGTTTGTTCAGTAATCTAGAAATAAATTTATTAAGACATTTAAGTTATTAGTATAAACTTTAAGTGTTCTTCCCATTTCCATTGAAGAATTCAAACAGTCAGAAAAAGGGGAAGCATTTTCACAGACAAAAAACCACCTAAAATGATCCCAAGTAAGACTCTAGAAATTACTGTTGTTATTGTATGGTGAATTCCTCAAATACAAAAGGATCCACAAAGGTTTTAACTGGTATGTCTGAAACTGTAGCAAAGGTTTCCAATCTACCTTTCTCATAGTAAGCACAGGGTCATAACTGAAATCCCAAGACACCATGATTTACCTTTTGCTAAGAACAGAAGATAGATATTTTGTCTAATATACAAGACGAATTAGCAATCCCATCAATAAGTGTATTCCTATCAGAGACAGGTTTTACAGAGCTAAGAATCTGCACTTTTGTTGGAGGAATGGTAATAAAGCCAGCACTCCTAGCAATGGGAAATCAGAGCTCACAGGCTACACAAGAATTTAATGAGATCGCACATAAACTGAGAAATAAGAGGATTTTTTTCCCCTTAATTTTAAACTAATCCTTGATATTTCACATGAGTAGCTTGCAATTAAGTTCACGTTACTCATGGACATAATTTCAAACATCCTGCTTGACTTGACTAATTTTGTCCTACAAGATCAGTATTTTAGAATATGTAACATAAGTAATTGCTCCTAGGAGGGTAAATTTATGCAGATTTGCCCAGCTGTTACCCTAAAGCTCTTCACAGGAAGTGTGCATAACTCTGAGGGTGAACTGAAACCAAGACACCCAAATCCCTTACAGCTGAAGTACTTCAACATTTAAAGAATATTTCAGCAGGCTTGGTCTTCAGCATCTACCACAGCCTCAGACTATGGCTCTAGGAGATTTCTCTACAGTAGATATCAATGCAATTTAGTTTTTGCTATCATTAAAAAAAAAAAATCAAGATATTCTCACACAAGGCCTCTAAATAACTGTTTTTAGTTGTCCAATTTCAGTGTATATTTAGTGAATTATCTTTTCATTCACAGGCTTAAGCTCCTTTCATAAGGTTTATCTGAGGCAGTCCCAGCTTTGAATTTGGGAACACNTTGTTGTCCACCAGAACCCCCAGGTCCCTCCTGGCAGAGCTGCTCTCCATCAGGTCAGCCCCCAGCCTGTGCTGGTGCCTGGAATTATTCTTCCCAGGAGCAGGACCCTGCAATTGCCTTTGCTGGGTTTCAGGCAGTTCTTCCCTGCCCATCTCTCCAGGCTGCCGAGGTCCTTCTCAAGGGCTGCACAGCCCTCTGGGGTATCAGCCACTCCTCCCAGCTTTGTGTCATCAGCAAACCAGTTCCAACAGCTGACAGACAGGCTTTGTGTTCCCCTAGCTTGCTCACATCTTCCTGAGTAGCTCCAGTGCCAGCCAGCAAGAAATTCTATAGAAATGCACAGCATTCCACTCACTTTTGTCCTAAATTAATAGTATTTTGTCTTGAAACTGTTTATAAATTGATGTAATAATGAAGAAATCCAGCTTCAAGATGTGGAAAAAAGAGGCGTTCCAACACAGCAGACACAGAGGGGATTTCCAGGATTTTTCAAAGCTGAGTTATGCGTGTGCTTATCTTCTGATGCTCATATTTGGACACCTGTAGTGCTTTGCCTCTTGTGACATGAAACCATAATTTAAAGTGTCGGCTCATATAATTGCGAGGATAAATTACCTGTGTGAGTAAGCCAAGTAAAATCATTCAGAACACTTGGTTAAGAGAAAGGTTCTGGCAACCTTTTATCATAGATAAAGGGTTCAGCTATTTTCTCAGCTTTTCTGATAATTTCTTGAGCTCTTATGTCACTGAAAAGTGACAGAACATTTCTTTCTTTCTCTAGACTTCCTGGCAAGCTTATCTGCCTTCACTTTTCAGACACTACCATTACAGTATGTAAAACAAGACATATTAAGATTTCCTTATTAAGACAGGCATAAGAAAGCATGCTCTTTGAATTAGTATGATTATAATGTCTGTTTAAAGTTGAATATCCAAGCCAAACGCATTAGACTCCAAAAAAACCATTGTTTTATTCCTGTTAGTTTGCAGCATTGCCTTTGTAAGCACAGACACAAGCTACATGGTAGCTCTGCAGAGGAAATTAGTGCCATAAGGCAGAACAGAAAAACACATTCTCCAGGCAATAAAAACTTCTCACCACACAGCAGTTTAAAAACATCTAAAAAAGCACACAACACTAATTTAAAACAAACAAAACATTGCAAAAATAGGCTGTTTCCAAAGATGTGAAATACACACTCAATAGCTGCAGGCCTAATTGGAACAGCTGAACATAGCAGGTGCCCTTCATGCAAGATACCTCAAAAGAAACTTCAACAGCCAAGATGAGGCCATTTGTATTGAAGTAACTCAGCTGTTCCATCAGAACACAGTATACATACATCTTTCTGCCCAGGAATCATACAGCATCCTTTGAGGTATCTAGCTCCAATGTTAATGGTATATGACAAAATTATTTTATATACAAGGCATTAAGATTACTCAAAAAAGACAAAATATACAGAGAGAAAAACCTTGATATGGCTATGATAACATTTGTTATAACATTTACTAAGGCAGGCATTTATTTTAACATTAATGCTCAATGTCTATTTTCTTTGCCTTCCCTCTCCTACCATTTAAAAAAACCTAACCACAAAATAACCAAAGTAAAAAAAGACAACAGTCTACAAAGATATTTCATAATTATAGCAATATTCTGCTATTTTTGTTTAATTTTCTTTCTAGACTGGCAAGTTTTAAACAAGAAACTAATGTGCCAATTAAGACAAAGCAGTACTCCTCTAAGGAAGGATGTGATGTCAGCTTTGTTTACTTTCTCTTATCAGTTTTCTGCAGTATTTGCTCAGTTAAACACATTTCAGTACAATTCCCCTTCTGCCCCTTTCATAGGAAGGCGTGATACCTGCAGAGTATGCAAAATGAAACTTGCTACAAAAATGTATTTTCTTGAGATAACTGGGCTCATTAAACTTTTCTACTAGGAAACAGATTACAACACATTAATTACCTTAACTATCACTGCCTTATAAAAAGGAACATTCATTGAGAAACCAGAGAAGCAAGGAAATAAATGCATGGCCAGCAAATTATAAGAACCTGATTTTTACTGCCATGCTTTATTTGGGAGACTGTGCAAGACAGAAAGAGTTCCTTGAAATTCCAATTCCAACCTAAAGCTTTAGATCTCTTCATAAGACTACTCATGTTGGGCTAAGCCCTCCTGTAAGTTCATCACTATAATACATACCATAACTACAACACTGCTGCCCGGGCCAGTTGAGGATGGATTAAGCTTAAGTTACTTCTATCTCCTGGACAAGAAGAAACAAACTTATGCCTGCACAGCCTTTTTTCCACTTACTATCCATTTAGTCATGGCTCCAAAAATCCTGAAAAGCTTTCAATTCACTCTCCTATGTGAAGTTGTTAGGTTGGAGAGGACTGAAAGACAAAGCAAAGGTCATTGCAAAATAATGAGGGACACAATAAGCCCTTCTGGGATGATTTTATCATGGTCCATTCAAAGCATCACTGGCTTAGAGATCTGAATTTTGTTAATCAACACTCACAGAGCAGCTGAAGCATTTTAGTGGGTTCTTTGTCTAACTTGAAAGAACTGGAAGGTGACAGACTGATGTGAGCTATGGCTAGGTCTCTATTAGCAGAAGAGTGATCCCATGAGACTACAGTGGGAAAAGCACTGCTCACACTGCCACATTTGCAGTAGATCAGTCCCAAGCACTGAGTTCTGTCCCAACCCCAGCTACTGAACTGGGAGCTAACATCTGCCAAGGCAGAACTTCCATAGTGCAAGAGGAGCAAGTTCAGTGTTAGGAACACCCATGGTGACCCGTCTGACCACGTCCCCAGGTTTAAATACCAGGGAGGTATCACTTCATCCAAGAGCAGTTCACTGGCTGGTTTCCTGACAACAGGCACATTAAAAACTTTGGAGGGGGAGGTAATAAAGCATTTCAGTGGAAAGACCCTCAAGATTAAAGCATTGCTGTATGCAGTCAGCAACAACATAATCATCTCTGCCACCCACCTTCCCAGAGCACACTGTAAAAAATTAACATGAAATCTTTTTTTTGCTGTCTCTCATTGGCCTAAAATACTCCACTGCACCACACACAAGGGTTTTTCTTGCAAGTGTTTTCATTTTCATTCAGAATTACTTGCCAACTGGAAGCCAGCTATTTATACCAACACACTCAGCTTCCAATGCAAACAAGTTTGAAAAGCCATTACAACAATGACTTTGCACAGAATTTTCAAGGTTTTTTTAAAATACCAATAATCTTCTGGGATTTAAAAGACACTTCCATGGTAATGAAAGCTATAGTAGGCAAGTTACATGATTTAAATATGCTTTTCTTCAGCACTTAGCTGAGAAGCAATTCTAATGCTTATTGTCTCTAGAAAAAAGAAAACTTAATTCCTTGCTTTATGAGAGTCACAGCACATTAAGGCTGTGCTGTCCAAAGTACTCAAAACCCTTACAGATCTTTATGAATTTAAATCAACTGCAGGGTGCCACAAGGCCTGGAAGTGCTTGTTTAACTCCAATTACACTGTCCACATCTGGACAGGGAGAGGCTGACAAAAGCGGCGAGTTTTCTAAAGCCAGCCAGGTCTACTTGCACCAGATCAATATTGTTTTGATTGCTGGCACTTTCACAAACCCACCCTGAATAAGATTTTTGTTCAGCATCTCTGGCTGACAAGCAGCAGTTTTGTACCTAAGATAGGCTGAATGCCTTTCAGAATTTTGAATGCAATTCAGAAATGGATATAGCCATTACATTTGCTACATATCATAAACTAGTTCCTTACCATCTGAAGGTCCTCTACTTGCACATACCCCTTATCCTGTGAAGTTATGCTTCTAACCAATATCACAAATTCCTCCTTCACTGATAACTTGCAAACTGGGGGAAGAAGGAAATAGCCTATCCAGTGCATCTACAAGCATGATTGAGAAATACAGCCTATGCCTTCTTACCACAAAGATAGGAACTAGCTGGTGATACAACCTGGCTGTTGCAGCAACTGACTGGAAGCCAGTATCTCATGAGCTGTATTTTTAGCTGTCAGTGAATTGATACAGCCTCAGGTGATTGCAGATGCTCTCAGTTCCTTCTCTTGTAAAGGGAGCTGTTGCCTTCCCCAAAATATGGAAAAATTAATGAAACAATATTCTTAGATATGTGAATGTTAAGTATGAATTTCCTGTGCATGCTTACAAAGACCAAAATTAGACAGCTTTGTGTTTAGTGATGGAGGTTTTTTTGTTCTCTCAAATTCTTCATTTCACTAATACAGAAAAGCTGGTTTTCTAAAACCCTTCCTTAACACAAACAGCTATCTTACTTGCTAGTTAGCTGAAATTCAGCCCAGCTAATGCAGGGTGGCACAAGGTATCAGCACCAAAACGTACTCCTCCAGATGATTATGTCTACAAGATAAATGAATAAAGCATCTGTGGCCCGGGAGGAAGAGGCCAGGGCCCAGGACCAAGACACTGCTCTGCATGCTTCCTGCTTTCCCTTATCAGCTTCCTGAACACACTGCACAGAGGTGATAACACAATGAACAGGCGCTACCAATGCCACCTCCTCTGTGCAGTGTGTTCAGTTCTACTCTCACCTCAACAATGCATTTTTGCCCCTGAAAAAGCCTCATGAAACCTCCTCCAAATCAGATACTGGCCAACACAAATTCACAGTCCAGCTATGATCCAGTTACTGAGTTACAGATTCCATTTCTCCTAAAGACACAAACTGTGCTATATAACTGTGTCCCTACCTCAAAAACTGCAGAGCAGAGGTCAGGCATACAGACTGGCTACTAGACTGCCAGTAAGCAATTAAGTGCTCAATTAGATCAATCAAGCAAGCAATTGATATCACAAGTGGCTTTTCCTTTGTCCCTAAACACATTCCTACATAGCTGTTCCCTTTACAGCACAGAATCACGTTTGTTTATGAAGGGGAAGTAAAACAACACCCTTAGTTCTAAACACTGAGCATCTAGTACCCCTTTTTTTAAGGGAACAACAACAACAAAAAAGTTAGGCAAATAGTTAGAGAGATTGCATAAAGAAATTTCCAAAGTTCTTTTAGGTCGTTTACTTAGAGTGTCAAATTATATGCTGACTTCACATTAAGTGAAACAGAAAGAGAAAAAAGGGAAAAAAGCGAAAAATAAAGCTGACTCATTAGCAGCTTCCCAGAAGGACCAAGGGCATCAAAACGTACAAGTGAAAGAAGCATAAGAAGCACTTCGATTCTGATTGTTTAGTACATTAACACTACATCATTTCACAGATTGGTCTAAAGGCAGCAGGACACAATACCTAAGTTTAATAAGAAGCAACAAGAGGTGGGTTTTCTCCCGAACCCTACTAACAGCGCAATTCACGGGCTCTCACCAAGCAAATAAAAACCACCTGGACATAGCATTGCCGCCCCCGGTAGCGGGGAGCCCACGAGGCCTCCCCGCACACGGGAGGCTGGCGCAGCCCACAGCTGAGGCGGGGGCTCGGAGAAGCTGGGCCCGGATCCCCGGCCGCCCCATTGCCCCGCGCAGCCGATACAGGGCGGCAACCGCACCGGGCCAGGCCCGCCTCGCCCCGCAGAGGCCGCCGGCAGCCACAGCCCGTCCCGCACGGGGCGCTACGCGGCACGGAGGAGGACACAGACCGGATCAGACAGCCTGCCGCCTTACCCGGGGCGCTGCAAGCTGCCAAAGTCCAACCCGTCACACACCTACCGGCACCGCCACAGCCAGCGCCGCTCCCTCACGCCGGGCCGGGCCGCCCCTTTAAGCTCCCATGTCCCGCCCGTCCCCGCTGCCGAGCGCCGGCCCGCGCGCGTCACCGCCGCCCCCGGAAGCGGGGCCGGGCCCGCCCCGCTCATCCACCACCCACAGTGTGGCGGCGGAAGGAGCCGCCCCCGGCGGCCTCGCACGGCACAGGGCCGGAACACCGGCCTGTGTGCAGCCGGCATGGCGCCACGCGAGGGCTGCTGCGTCTCCGTCCCTCCCCCTTGAATGCAGGGTGTGGGCTGCGCATGCCGGGGACCGCGGTCCGGCCGTGCTGACCGGAGCTGCGGCAGCAAACAACGCAGTACAGAAGTGGCCTGTTTTTGTATCAGTGGGGTTTTTCTCCAGTTACTGCTCTCTACTAGGGCGATGAGTGTCAGCCCCCTTCTGCCACCAGCGGTTTTTGCTATCATTGAAAGGGAAAGCTGCTGTTCGCAATCACCGACCTCATCCTTTGCAGCTGAACCGCGCAGCATTTCCTGAGGTATATTCCTTCTCGCGTGTGGATAAGTTCTTCACTGAGGCTGCTGTCGGGCTGTAAGCACTGAAAGCACAACCGATAGCTTTCACAGCATCAGGGCCTGCATCATCTTACGTGGCTCCTATAGTCCCTCTTCCGGTAAAACTGCTGCTGCGATCGCAGAGCTGGGTCTTGGTTTCCCTCGTCTCTCTCAGCATTTCGAGATGCTCCAAGCCCCTGTGGACTTTGGCCTCGTGAAAGGTCCCAGTGGAGTAAGGCTTACTGCACACTGCATAGCCCGCGCCCTTCTCCCCCTGCTTTAAAAATCGCCCCTGGAGCAGATTGCCCTGGCCAGCCTGGTGTCCATGGCATCTCGCTGCTGAGGTACCCGCCGTCTGCAGCGACTGATCTGTAAAGCGGTAACACGTAGCACTGTGCGTTTAAAGCGCTGTATTTACACACAACAACAATAACCTCTATTTTCATTATCTGGTGGTAAAAGCCCCCAGCTGGCCGGTGCTGGTGCCCTCGCCATTACGATCGGTCGCCTGTCGGCTGTCCGCGACGGTGCTGCCGCCGCCAGGACTGCATTTCCCGGCAGCCCCGCGGCCACGCAGGCGCGCCGTCCAGCGTGCAGCGCGGCCGCCTTCCCGCCGGCCCATTGGTGGGCTGCGCTGTGCCCCCGCCAAACCGCGCGCGGTCTTGCGGGGTGGGCCCGGTGCGGGCGCCGTGCGGGCGGCCGGTCCCGGGGCGGTGGTGGCCGGGCCTCCTCGGTCCCACAGGGGCATGGGCTGCCGGGCCGCTGCCCTGGAGAGGGGTGCGATCCGTGAGTACCGGGGCTGTACGGAGCGGAGGGCTTGGGGAGCGCTGTGGCGGCCGGGGGCGATGGGGGTCGCTCCGGCTCTGGCGGAGTGGGCGGCCTGTGGAGGGCAGCAGGGCGAGCCCGGCCCGGAGGGGCTGCGGCAGCGGGCACCTCGCCTTGGGGTGGGCATGCGCTCTGCTTTGCCTTGCCTTGTGAGCATCCCCTATTGCTGTAGTGATCCCTGGACTTTGGTGCCCTGCTGTAGAACAGCTTCGTTAGGGCGGAGGACTCTCTGTCCCAGGTGTGTAGCTGCCCTGCTGCCTCTTCATACTTGCCAGAAGTGTTTCCGGGGATGAAGTGTGACTGAGTGCAGAGTTGCTTAGTTGCCTTCCTCTTAAGCAAATATCTAAAAATGTGTTGTAGTGAAAGCATGTATGAGTTTAGTGATAAATATCTGGTAACTTAAAAGGAGTGTTGTTTCACTGACAACGTGAAACAAGTCATAATAGTATGATGAAATATGAGGTGTTTGAAAGTAATCATTCATCATTGCACACAGGGTAGTTGAAATCCAAGCTTATATTGAGAACTGTTCGGGGGCGCATATGAATGTCAATTTGTATAAGTTTATGAAACATTGGATACAAGTGGCATTGCTGGTTAAAGTTCATGCTTCATTATACTTTGTTGATGAAGGTTTGGTAACAATCTTCTCATGCAAGTAAAAACCATTCCTTTTCACCTTCCCTTCTACACCTGATGAAGTGCAACTTTAAAGAACAGATGGGTTCTGAGGTGGTGTGTCCTGAGAGAGAAGAGAATTGACAATTTGTGGACTTTGTTTTTAACATGAGTTTCCAGGCTTGCATGTCCTGTATCTCTGTTGCTTATTGCTGTTCTTCAGTTATTTGCTACTTCTTTCAGTTAAACCTCAATTACTGCATTGAACAAATTGGCTGTTTTGCTGAACTGACAGATCCTGGCCTAAAAAAACCCCAAACACTTAAGCATTCCAAAAATTTGATTAATAGCTTTGCTGAAGTTTAAAAGCTTTTTCCCATTAGCATTGCAGTGTTTGGGATTACTACTGCAGACTCTAAGGGCCAGTGCAATGTGTCTGTAACTTTTTACCTTGGAAAATAGATTTCTATCCTGAAGTGTCTCCTGTTAAAAGCAACTGAATTGTGTTTTGGTTTTTTTTAAAGTCGTTGCTTGACTTCAGCTGAACTGGCAGTAAAAGGCAGCTGCACTTGCTCTACTTTGTGTGTTCCACTAATGACTGATTTTTGTATGTAAAGTTAGCTAAATAGGTGCTACACTCTGGCATTTTCAGTCGGTTTTATCCAAATTATGTTTGCATGTTACCTAAGTCCGTTTGGTCACTGTGACCAAACTTCAGGTAGCTTCTATTCCCTATCTTCAAAAATGTCACATATTTGAAGAGATGTCAGCTAAAGACATCTTAATTCCTGCAGGATTGTGAATCCAGTACAGAGTAACAGCAGTCACTATCCTCTAAATGCGTACCTAAATTGAGTACAGAGATACAACTTGTAGTATCTAGGTAAAATGAAAGTATTTTTCTATCAATTTTCTTTCCACCTTATCTTGTAAAGAAGAAATTAATGAGATATCCAGAATAAAATTTAAATTTGTTCAGAATCAAATTTAAATTGTTAAAGCTCTTTTTAATATCTGGTAATCCTCTTCTGTGACCTCTGCCCACCAGATGGTGTCATAAGATTGGAGGTGTTATCTGACTCAAGCTGATTCTAGCAGAGTGAGAGGATACTATACCTTACAAGTAACTTCTTTGTTTTATAAAACTGTGTTTTATATTTGTAATGTAAGGTTTTTTAGTTTCTTTCATCAAGTCCTAGACTATTTTACATTTTGATCCTATTATGGTAGAGCTGCTGGTGTTCAGCCTGGGACAAACTGCATTACAGAGATATGATAATTCAGGCAGAACCCTGTATTTCTATTACCTGGTCATTAATGACTACTATCTTAATGTTTGAGATCGTTAACTTGAATTTTCTTGGCATGAGAGCTCTTTATATTGAAGAGTGAGTTGAGTACCTTGGTTTGAGTGCTTCAGATCACCCTCCAGTGATT
Source organism: Hypocryptadius cinnamomeus (assembly GCA_013400635.1). NCBI lineage: Eukaryota > Metazoa > Chordata > Aves > Passeriformes > Zosteropidae > Hypocryptadius > Hypocryptadius cinnamomeus. The sequence goes on along the minus strand of VYZP01018022.1, from coordinate 7,609 downwards.
CTTCATACTCTGTAATGACATTATAAATAGAAGAAGCCCAGTTACTTACTGAATGCTTTCCCTGCTTGTTCTCTTTTGTCTATACAGATCTTTCTTAGGGAGTCTGAGTTATTTTGACATGGCCAGCTACCTGTTTCTGTGGAACTGCAATAGATAGGATGTATAGAGTAATCTGTTTTGATGTGGCTTTTGAGTCCTTGTTCTTAACTTATTATCAGTGAAAGAGATGCCATATGAATACCTGGGAAGGATATGATGAGCTTAAATAGCCTAGGAAGGGGAAAAAAAAGATAAAGCTTAATGTTACAGAAATAAGTGTAAAATTTAGTGCTGGGTATTTCTGTCATTCTTATAAGGGTCTGTAAAGTGAAGACCCTTTATAAAGTGACTCAAGGTTACCAGAATAAGCTGATGTGAATTCTTTTGTAAGTCACAGTAATATTTAAATTATTAGATTTAAATATTTAAACCTAAAATTTAATTAGGTTGTTTTGCCCACATCTTGTGGATCACTATGTTGCTTCTTAGTAAGACTTTGTCTCAGTCATTATCAATTGTGTTTGAGGCTGTGATGGTAGCAGGGATACACAGACAACTCCCTCTCCTAAGGGTGCTAATAGGGTGTTAGCTGAAGTACTAGGTCTGGTTTTGAACAATCCTTTTGAAGTGCTTTGGACAGCTTGGAAAGGGGAATGGCTGTTTTAATAAGCCCAGGAAATGTGATGTTTGAGGAAAACATCTGAAGAAAACAAAACTTGCATATGCCTTAAACCAAATAGGGAGCATGGGAGAAAACAGAAGCTTTCCAGGTATGTGGATTTTAGGTGTTCTAAGTGACAGAATACAGCAATAATGCTGAACAGTTCTGAATTCCAGTTTGGACAGAATATATTCCTGAATCTTCTGGTGTGTGAAAAGCTCTCATGAGTAAGAAAGAAATAAGGCATTTAGTTTCACTAGAGAGAAATTATCATCTTGATTTACAGCAAGGAAAACTTTATATATTAGGAAATTATTAGCATTGCTTATGTATAGAAGTTGGAAAGATGCAATTTGGTTGTGGCTTAAAGTGTATATGTTCTTCTGGTCTGTGCCCTGTTCTTAGATTTACATGAAATAAAAATAGAAGTCAGTGAAAACTGTGTGTTCTGCCAGGTGTTCTGTGCCTGTGCTGGTCTGTTTAAGATATTTCTCTGTGGTGTTGTTATCTCCAGCAGACCTTCCCTGTATGTTGTAAAAATCCCAACCATACTTATGAGATAGCACTCTGTTTCTGCTAGATGTTTTCTAGGCCAGGTAGTGAAGTAAATTTTATTGCTTTTAACAGGAGCTTAAAGAACTTTGATCTGTGACATAACTCTTCTTTCCTGGCTTGATGACAAAACAGTTGAACACTTGTCTGCCCAATTATACCATTTGCTGTGTAGTGGTGCTGCTTCAGTGCTCAGGGGTCTAGACTACCCTTAGATTGTCAAATGGATAAAATTAAATCTTGGAAAGCAGGGAGAAATTTACCTTAAAAGCTTTATTTCTGGTACAAGTATTTTAACTTCTGAAGTGTAATGTAGTTTTCTCCTTTGCCCTGTAAAAATAAGAAACCAACTGCAAAGTAGTTTGTGCAGTGCCTGACAGTGCGCTGGGGGAGAATCGTGCTGTTAGTTATGGCTTAACTTTAGTGGGTCCTTAAGTTTTTGTTTGTTGCCTGGGTTAGGTTGCACAGATCAGCATCTCAGAAGGAAAGTTAGTGCCTCACACATGTGCCCAGAAGGAGGGTTTAGGTAATTAGTAGAAGTTGTGGTCTAGTGGGGATGTGTGGTAAATTCAGATGCTTGAGGGGCAATGAATCTTGGAAGGGAAGACAATCTGTGAATGATGGTGCTTTATTCCATGTAAATTCTGCTGGAGGTGATGAAATTGGAGCACAGGGCTCAGTATTATTACTATTACTATGCTACAGTTCAGCTGCTGTGTGTTGCTGCAGGAGAGAAGTTGCTGAGGCTCCAGGAATGACATCTCTGCAAGGAGCTGGGCATGTGCTGAGCGTGTTGCTGCAGAACATTCTGCACAGTGAATTTGTAGCCTCCTGTTCTTCTCAAGTGTTGAGTTTCCACTGCTCTCTGTAGGGACTTGCAGCACTTAGGCAGGCCTTTAGACAGGCTAGCTCTGCTGATCTCTTTGAAGCCTCCTGAGGATTTCTAGGCAGCTGGAATGCCAGGCTGCACACCCCACTCCATGGCACTTGTGGCTTTATATAGTCAGAGTGTTCAGCCACTAATCTGTAGCAGATTTAATCTTGATGGACATTTTTAATGTATGTTATCCGGTAAGGTTGAATAACTGTGGACAAATGGATGTTGTAGCAGGAAGTAGTCTAATGCCTAATTTTCTTTGTAGGCTATTTTTATTTGTGAGAAGATTTCTCCAAAATCTCTGTCACAGTCTTTTTTAATTTAATTAAAGCTCTGTGGTGTTTCTAAGTTCTGTACAGGTGCACACTATGGGCAAGTTGTGTTTACATCACCTAGTTGTAAAACACATCCCTTCCCTTTAAAACAAACAAATAAAAAATGACTCATTGAACAGTTACATTCCCTCAAAATAGGAAGTTGTCATAATATCTCATTTGTTTCAAAGGCTTTGCATTCTGCTCTTTACATGTGTTCTCCTTTTTATGATGGTGGGGTCTTTTTGGCAAAACCTTATCTTTGCTTGCCGTTTGCTCATTTATTCGAGTAGCTCATCTTTCTACTCAAGTCCCATAAAAAGTAATTTTCTGTGTTATACAGCAAGTTGATGATTTCAAAACCACAAGGTGTTAAAGCTGATAAAAGCTTGAAGGTTGTTTAAGTTTAAAGTATGTGGAGTTTTTTTTTCTTTAGAATTCAAATGTGCCTGCATTTATCTAGAGAGAGCTCTGTTTCTGAAGTTTCTTCATGGAGAATGGAAGTTTTAATATTGAACAGACCAGTATATCATGAGATGAAATGCAGTGACTACATGGCTCAAAAGCTGTCTGATTCTTGCTGATTTTGCATAGTGACTGAGGAAATACCTTTGATTTATTATTATGTTACTCAAAATACTTCATAGAAGTTCTTTTACAGTAAAATGGAAGTACTTAGTTAAAATGAACCACAGTGTTTACAGGTTTAGCAGCATTTGGGAGAAAGCTAAGGATGATGGGAAGTGGTTTATATCTATGTAAGACAGTAAGTCAGGAGGTGATCTGGAAATAGAATGTGTGTCTGTGTTCTCCCAGTCCCTGTAACATCTACCGAATCTCTTTATTTCTGAGTCCATGCCACTGAGAAAGTTTCCCTTTTCATAGTGACATCCAATAGCATTTGAATTCTATTTGTATTTTTAGTACTCCGTCATAAGTAATGCCCAGCTGATTGGGCAGTTTGCCGAAAACTCTTCCTGTAATCGTGTATAGTTACTATATGTTTTAATTAGCCAAAACAGGTGTAATGTTAGCTCTGCTGGTGGAAGCTTTTTAATGTTCCGTGCTAACTGGCCTGCTTTTCCTGATTTAAGTCCCATGCTGCTTTCAGCCCAGTGCAGAACAAATTCTGTAGATACTTGGGTAATCTTGAATGAGATCTTGAGCACATGTAGAGTATTACTCCGCTGAACTACAAAGTAGTGCCAGTGAAGAATGTTGGGGGTGTACAGAATATTTTAATGCGAAAGGAAGTGTCTGAAATTGGTGCAAGGATTAGCAGCCTTGCTTTCCATGAGTACTTCTATATTAATTGCATTAAACCAGCTGTACTATGTTGGATAGGCATCTAAACATTTGTCGCTTGTGTATGATCGTTAATAATTCCTTTAGATCTGTTGCAGCTGCACAGATCTGTGTATAAACAGTATATTGATGATGTGCCACTATACTCACCTAATAACTCTCTAGGGAATCAGGAGTCTGCAATATTGCATTTTCTGTCTCTACTTGTATTAGCTTAAACTTTCCTTAACTGCTGTCTCAGTTGAAATATGTTTAAAAACAAGTTGTGATCTTTATAAATGCTTTCAAAATAATTTGTTCTGAAAGATAGCGTTTCTGAATCCTGACCTTCCATGAAGGCATGAAGCTTTTGCATGGACATCACTGATACCATATGAATTTATATGCAGTCTGGTGCAAAGTTTTGAATAATCTTAAACCTTTGTTGGGGCTTATGTGTCACCTAATAAACAGCTGCTACTAATGGTTCAAATGTATCAGGTGCCCATGTGATGAAGCTAAAAATTGCATATTTAAACACTATCAGGTATCTCAGGGAGATCAAGAGTGGTGGTTAGGGAACACGAGATGACTGAATCTCCTGTTGTGTTTTAAATGTGTTTGTTTTAGTATGATGATGTGGATTTTTTTTTAGGGAGAAAACTCTTTCTCTCTTGTCTAATGGTGAAAGTGCTATTGCAGCTCTCAGTTTCCTCCCCTTTAACCCAGACAGATGCTGCTACCTTATGTGTAAATGGGCATGGAAAGAGTTACTTGTCAAAGAACTACGTTTTGGACCTAAAGGGTCGCGGTTTTACTTGCTGATTTTTGTTTCCAGTTGGACAGAACAGCTGAATATCAGAGCTGCTTTAACTCTAGGTAATCTGGATTTGAAAAAGTCCTGTTCCTGCCCTTTGCTCACAGCTTCTAGTCAGTACCAGATTTGGAGATTTTGATGCCGCTGATAAAGAAGGTTGATGTTGAATAACTAGAATTAACTTTATAGGGTCAATTGTGAAGAAGAGTTCTTGAAGAAGGCTCTTGCAGGTTGAGTTTGATGCTGTTAGCTAAGTTAGCTCTGAAGTTGCCTAATGTAAGATAGCAAAACTTGAAAGGATTTGTATTTTTTTGTGCAGGTACAAAAATGCTGAGTATTGAAAAAATACATTTGTTTCCGATTTAGGGTGAGGAACTGCCTCTGCCAAATCAATAAAAAATGACAATAATGCTCAATGATTATGCATTTTAGTGTATTTTAAGAGAAGAAAAAGTGTGAAGATTGTACCCTGTTATTTAAACAGACATACCTATTTTTGCGTTATAACCTAGACTCTAATTTCATTGCACTCCTTATGAGTTAAACATTATGATAAAATGCATATGACATTTCATTTGACCTGCTGCTGCTTTGTTTGCATATATGCAAGTCTTCAGTAGATGTCTAAATTGAGTAAATGCTGTCTAAATTGAGTATTTAAGTACATGGATATGTGCACTTCTTGCAGAGGCTAGTGAGAAAAATACTGAATTTAAATAACTTCAGGTTTTATTTCATGGTAAGTGGATCAATAAAACTTGAAGACTAGTGGTCTTTGATATCATAGATGGCTTCTGTTTCATCTTCCTAGGGCCTTAAATACCTTCCTTGAGTGGTCCTGTGTGCTAAAATAAAGATCTGAATTTGACCTGCTTGGTTTTTCAAATTCCTTATCTGCCTGTCATCATCCTAGTTGAAAAGTGTTTTGTTAATCTGATTTGAGTAGCTAAGAGGATTCCTACAGATCTCTGACTGTAGAATGAGTACCATGTCTTGGATGACAAGGAACAAAATGGGAGAAAGGGAAAGCCACTTTTTATTATAGATGTTTTAGATGACTGTACAAACTACCTTATCTTTTTTTGAAGAGTATCGACTACGCATGAGGGGCATGTATTCTCTTAAGCTCAACACAACAGTTTTCATGAATAGTAGCTTTGCTTACTTTATTTAGTAAAATAGATTAATGAAACAAGTAATCCTGAATGTTGGTTATTTTTAAATTGTTTTTGTTTGCAGGTATGGGATAAGATACTTCCAGAGTAATAAGCATGGTTCAGCAACGAAAATGTGCATTATGTCA
>VYZP01018019.1:0-33519 GCA_013400635.1 Hypocryptadius cinnamomeus | reverse complement strand
CCGGCGGCGGGGGCAGGCCCCGCGGAGGGTCCGGGGGGCTCCAAGAGGCCCAGAGCGGGCCCCGGGCTGCAGCTGGTGGTGCCGGGCCGGGCGGGGCTGCTCGCGGAGCCCACACGAGGCCCGTGACCGGAGGTGGGCGGTGCGGTGGGGCCGCGCCTTCCGGCGGCGGCGCGGGGAGCCCGGCACCGAGCAGGTAAGGCTCGGCCCGCGCCCAGCAGTGGGCCCGGGGCCAGCTCCCGCAGGTTCTCCTTAAAGGCTCTCCCAGCTCTGGTGCCTTTCCCAATCCCTGCTCGTCTCCTTATCCTGAACATCCTTTTCGTTCCTAGTGCTTTAGTGTGCCTTGTCCCCAGGCGGGCTGCAAACCTTAACTTCCACTTGCTTGTCAGGAGGCAGCCAGCGTAGACGTACAGCACATGAGACCTCAAGGGCTTGTGTTTAGGCTCAAGATAAATTCTGTGTGTTACCAGAGCTGTGCTAAAGGCAATTTTCCTGCTGTGGAGACATTATGCCATTGCCTAAGCTTCAGGAAAAATGAGAAGTCTTCCATTTGCGGCTTTTAAAAAGGGACAGGTGGAGAAAAAGATGAATAAAGAAATCTGTGGGAAGTCCTGGCTTGCCGGGAGGGGTGGGGTTTCCTACTAGTAATAGCTGTAATTTTTGTAGTGCAGAAGGCTCATTTAGTGCTCTCCACACAGGACACGTGTCCCTGTGCTGTGTTGATTTATGGTATAAATGAACTGTTACACAGCACACCTCCAAATGTAAAGACTGGTCTGTTCTCCTGTGAGAGGGGAGGAGGCCTCAGAAAACTCAGTTTTGGAATCAGTTTTGAAGGTGAGAGATTTGTGCTTCTAATCATTGTGCCTGCCCCGCACGATGTCCAAGTCTCCCCAAGGTGTGTTCCAGGAGGAGCTGGAGTGGTCCTTTTCACAACTGGAGGCAGATCTCCATCTCACTCCACACCCCAAACTAGGTATGTTCCTTTTTCCCGGCCCACACCCCCCATATTCTGGCCTTGGGTGTGATTTAGCAGATATGGGTGTTTTTCTGTTTCTTCTCTCCTTTATATTCCCTGTTCTTGTGTTATTTGGGATTTGTTCTAAACGCAGGACAACACTGGGCTTTAAGGACTATGTTTCTGGAAGCAGTTTTGTCTTTCATTCATTTACTGTTTGTTCTCCCTGTTTTCTGTATTCTTTGTCATGTTCTTTTTTCCCCATATAATGACTTGTTTGGTTCTGCTACAGCTCTGCCTTTGTTTTTCATCTTAAGGAAATACTGTGCCAGCCTGTCTGGCCCTCAAACACCAGTAGTTTTATTTTTGTGAAGTTTGTTCCAGGGGAAAAATTACATGGAAGATAGAATTCTATAAGGTCATAGTTTGATCTCATTAGTCCACTTTGTAGAGCTGCAGACACATGTCCTGCTGCTGGTCAGTACCTAACCTTGAGAGAGGACTGTGAACCATATGTAAGATGCTCAGATGAGTGTTTGCTAGTCCACCTGAGGATGGAGCAGTGACTGATAGGTGCCTACACCTTGTGCTTGAGCATCAGGCTCCAAGAAGAATTAAGGCTTGTGGGAGAGGGTTGTGATTGTTCATCCTGGAGAAGAGAAGGCTCTGGGGAGGCCTCAGAGCCCCTTACAGTGTCTAAAGAGGCTCCAGGAGAGCTGGAGAGGGACTTGGGACAAGAGATGGAGGGACAGGACCCACTGCCAGAGATAGTGCTTAAATCAGATACTAGGAAGGAATTCTTGCCTGTGAGGGTGGTGAAGCCCTAGCACTGGGTGCCCAGAGAAGGTGTGGTTACCCCTGGATCCCTGGAAGTGAGCAAAGCCAGGCTGGATGGGGCTTGGAGCAGCCTGGGATAGTGGAAGGTGTCCCTGCCCATGGCAGGAATGGATCAGCTTTGAAGTTTCTGCCCAAGCTATTCTGTGATCAGACCATTTTGTTACAAATGTGTTCTGTGCTGGTCCTCAGTGCCCAGCAGCAGGGAAGGCAGCTCCTGGAGGGGAGGCAGGAGCTGAGCATGGGAAAGAGGTAGCAGAAGCAGTGCCCTGGCCAGAAAAGGACCCTTTTGCACAGTATGTGACCCAGGAGAGCTGAGCAGTGCTGCTGATGGTACCCAGGCTCTGCCTGGAGTCCCAGTTGCTGGAGAAGTCTGGAGAGGAGGCAGATCCAGCATCTAGCTAGGAATTCAGGGTCTGGATCAATGAGTTGTTTGGCTGTAGCACTGTATGCATGACGTACTCAGCTTAGAGTAACTCCCAGGTGAGGGAGGGAAGCAGCTCCCTGGAGCTTTCTCTACCTCTTGTTATGTGACTGGCCTGGATTGCAGCTAGCCAAGCCCCTTGAAATAAGAGTTCATGTGGCCAGGACCCTGACACCCAGATGCTGTGGAGGTTCATCTCACTTCTGTTCCACCACGGTCGGGCGTGCATCAGGCCCAGCATTACTGGCTGAGACAGGGAGGGGATTGTCCCACTCTGCCCTGCCCTGGGGCAGCCTCACCTCGAGTGCTGGGGGTACTTTGGGGCGCCACAATATCAGAAGGGTGTCTAGCTGTTAGAGAGTATCCAAGGGGAGGGATACGAGCATGGGGAAGGGTCTCAAGGAGAAGCCATAGGAGGAGCAGCTGAGGGCACTTGGTTTGTTCAGCTGGAGGAGAGGAGATGGAGCACAGAGCTCACCGGGGCTGCAGCTCCTCCTGAGGGGCAGCAGAGGGACAGCTCCGAACTCTGCTCTCTGTGACCAGGGACAGGAAATGGCTGGAGCTGTGCCAGGGGTGATTATTAGGCTGGACGTTAGAGGATGGTCGGGCGCTGCAGCTGGGAGAGGTGGGATGTTCCCATTCCACAGTACTACTCTCGAGTTGTTCTGTGGTTTAAAATAAGTGGGACAAACACTACAAGACTATATTTAGGGTTTCCAAATTGAGGTCTTGGGGACCACTGTCACAGAACAACTTTGTTTTTTAGAGAATTTGTTCTAACACAAAAGCTTTGGATTCTTGTTGTGTTCAGGCTGGTTTGTAGGCAAGAGCAAGAGTCCTGCTTTTCAGGGTATACCCTCTACTTAGATTTTTTCCAGTTTTCCAAAGAAAAAGTTAGAGTTAGATTCTGGGATTTGTCTTCACCTTGAGGGAAAGATTGCTAAGCCCTCTGTAGCTTCTGTGTCATTAGCATTGCACTTACTGCAGTGTAAGAGTCCAACTGTAAGTAATAAGCAGTTACAATTTTTTTTTCCCCTCTGTAGGAACATCTCACAGTATTTGAGCTTCTGGAAGCGCTTGGAGTTCCTTTTCAATTGAGTGCTAGTTATGGATTAGACAGAGGTGGTATGAATACAGAGCACATTAAGAGAACAGTCAGTCATCAGCATCCCACAGTGGATTTTAAGGCCCACCATAAACTGTTTCTTGTCTCTCTTGGTGTTTTCTGAGTGCAGCAGAAGACCCCCACACATTTTCAAGGTCCTGCACTCCCCTGCGACTCCTCTTGCAGAGAAGCAGCAAGTGATGAGCAATGAGTTTGGGGATTGTCATCTCAAAATGGATGAGGGTCAGAAGAACATGGAGAAAGGTGAGCTTGACCTGTCCCTCAGGGGATGGTGAGATTTGGTTCTTTTCTGTAGATTTCTTAGGTTGCAGCATTAGTTGAGTCACCTCTCTGGGCAGTGCCTTAGAGTGGAAGCTGCAGTGGCACCCCCATGGTAGGAAACTGGTGCATTGAGAACACCAGTATTGAAACAATATTCTTTGTCTTTCCTAGGCTTGACCCCTGATGTTGTGGAAGTACAGCCAAGCAGGGGGCAGGCTGCAGATGGTGTGAAACAGTCTGACCCAAGCTCTGAGGTAAAGCCAGAGTTGTTCACATCATCTGACAGCTGCTTCCGATTTGATTTTACACTTTCAAAGACTGACCCGGAAGCTGACCCTGGTGACAGTAGTGCTGAGCAGGTACGAAACAATGTCAGAGCCACTAAGCAGGAGAACTGGAATGGCACCTTGAGGTTTGCTGCCTCTGGACAAGAACCCAAGTTTGCTTTCAACTTTGCCATCCCAGATGAAGACTGTCCTCATCTTCAGTTACTTCCAGCAAGCCAACATACAGAGCACACAGCAGATTCTTCACTGCCTGCCAAATCAGCAGCTCTGCCACAGGCTGCAGCCTTGCAGAAGCCTGAGGTGACTCAAGTGGCAGGGAATGCACCCAAAGAGGATAGAAGCCATGTCACATCAAACATCCTCCGAACAGAGACAGCCCCTGCTGATGAGGCAATGGCAGAAAAATCAACAGGAGGTGGAGCTGCCCAAAAGAAGAAAAAGAAGAAACAAAAAGCACCTGTCAGTAAAAACAAAACAGAAGAAACTGAGACCAGCAGGAAGGCAAAAGCAGAAGCTCACAGCTGTCAAAATACAGATACTTCCCATCAGGATGAGAAGACCTCTCAGGTAATTAAATGCTGGTGAGATCCCATTATTTATAAACTCTTGAGCTAAAGAGACACTTTATCTCTTTGCACAGATGAACAATTAGCATACTGCCCTGAGATGGAAGTTGAAAGCCCACATTTGCTGCGTACATGTTCCAGCAGGTGTTTGCTTTGTCTGCTACACAGCTGAGGAACCTGACCAGAGCAAAAGAAGTTAATGGTCCTTCAGATTTGTGCTGAAAGATTTCATGTTTAGGCTTGTGACAGCTAATCCTGGGGAGCTGGATGCCATGGTTTTTTTAGAAAATAAAAGTAGGAAATGGAGGTAACTGTCTTCAGTTGGTGCCAAGCTGGTGCCTGTGGGTGCTGAGCCAGGCCCTGTAGCTCTGATGTGTGTGTTGCAGGATGAATTGCTTTTGTAGTACAAGGAGCAAAGCCAAGGCACAGAACTGCCACCTGGTGCAGACAAGGACCTGTGGGTCAAGGGTGCTTCCGAGAAGGTTCCTCTGTAGGGCATGGCCCAGAAATCAACTGAAATTGCAAGTTATGTGTAAACACAACATTAAGGCACACCCTGAGGTTTTCTGTTCTGCTCAGGTCCAGGTCTTCATTTTATTTTCCTTTCTAGCACTGGTGTAGGTTTTACTAACAAACAGTGCCGGCTGATTCATACTGTAACACAAGATTGCACAAAACCTTCCTTTTCTTAATATTTTACAAGGAAATTGCACTGAGTGTTCACCTGCCTCTGGAACATTTCATCCAAAGGTCTTCTTCACCTGCAGTCCTACCAATAAACACTGCTGAGCACCAGGGACATAGAAAGAGTTGAAGGTCAGGTAAAGCCCTTCCAGTCCTTTGGAAGGACACTGTTGTAGGTAAAAGGAGACAGTGTGAGGGCATTTGTATTTACATGTACATAACTGTTAAGAATTGCTTCAGTCCCAGGGTGCAGCCCTGTTTCCCTGTCCCACTGCTGAGTTAGCCAGCTGGGTTTTCTCAATGGCATTTGGCTTCCTTCATCTCCATGGGCTTCATCTTCCTTGTCCCTTATGCATTTCTGGTTGAGCAAGCACAGAGGAGCTGAGAAGAAAGACTCTGCTTCTGATTTTGTCCATTGTTTGCTTTTTTTGGATTTTGTGCAGGTTTGAGGATAGGGGTTTTTTGTTGTTAATGTTTATTTCTCCCATCTGTAAGTTTCTTTGAAAGCTGAACAGCTTTCCAGAAAACAGCACCTTCTGAATGGCAGCCACATTAAATACATCTAATAGAGACAGTGAGTTGCAACTAAAAATTTGCACAGTGCATTTAGTTTATCTGATGAAAAACTCTAGAGGGAAGATGTCATGAAGTCTTTTAAGTAGTCACCAGAACATAGTATTTGGAATAGTCCTGACTTTATGGAGTTCCCTTTCATCCTGTGTAGCAACTGCTGCTGTAATTTTTGGGTGATTTTCTTCCTCTTGCTCACTGTGCCTCATGTTGATAGCAGTCAGATGAGCAGCTGTGGAAAGAGGTGGACTGGTGTGTGAACCAGCTGGAACTCGGCTTGAAGACACAGAAACCCACTCCAAAGCAGGGTAAGCATTGAAGTAAAGAAGAGCTCTCTCCTGGGGCAGCATTGGCAGGAATGCAGGGGCAGAGCCAGCAGGGGCCTTAAGCTGTGTGTTGTTTCTCCTTTGCTGCAGCTGAGGAGGCTCTCAGGGCAATCAGGACACTGCGCAGTGACAAGGCTCCACTGGTGAAGAAACGCCAGCTCATGAGAGCCATGTTTGGAGACTACAGGAAGAAGATGCAGGAGGAGCTGTGCAGAGAGCTGAAGCTTATGGAAACAGGTGGGAGAACTTTGCATGGTGAGGAGGAGAAGAAAGGGGTTCTGTCCTGCCCTATGCTTTGCAGACTCAGGCCTCACTACATGAGATGACTGAACATCTCTTATTTTTTCTCCCCTCTTTAAGCTGCAAAATCTGCCAGGATTGTGGAGTTGAAGGGGAGCATCCGTAAGAATAATGGCCAGTTCATCCGGAAGTGCTTGGGAGCTTGCAGGAAAAGCCAAGGTTCAGCAGAATCCCCTTCAGAGTCACACAGGACACTTAACACAGGCTTATTCAATTTCACAACTCCCCAAGAATTTCACTTTAATTTCTTCTAGAAAAGTCACTTTGACTAAAAGTGTGCCAGATCTCCTGTAAACTGAAGAACGGCGGAAAGGTGCTGTGCAGTAGGAAATGTCATGCACGAATCTCTGGACCTTCTTCCAGGGTGCCTTATGTAGAAGTTTAAACCAGATCTGCCTACTATGCATATGATCTCAAAACTCAGCCTACGTAAGTGCTCCTCTGTGCTCACACTGGGGAAAGGCACCTTTGAAAGGGTCAGCAGTGTGGAAGGATCTGCTTTCTTTCCTGTCGAATTGACATTAACTGTAGAATCTGTCTTCTATACCGTGAGATTTTCCCTTTCTCCCATTGCTTTTAAATAGAGCAGAGCCTTTCTAGCAGCTGAGGTGGCAATGCATACATCAGGGAATGGTTTGGAATGAAGATCCAGAGCAGTGGATAGCTGGGTGCTTCCACTCCCCAAGTCTGTGTGAATGCATCTTCTGGCATCCAGCAAATACCAGCAGTGTGTCATCCCTGACATGGAGGAGCATGAGCTCAGGGTCTTTGGTAAAAAGTGAGTGAGACCCGTTTTTGCTCATTCGTCTCTTTCACTGACAGGTACAGACCTAGAATAAAACTGCACATCATGATTTAATCCAGCCTAGAGATGTAAGGACAGTTGTTTCCAGAAAAACAGGGAAAAATTTTGCTGCTGAAGTCCGCTTCTGGACAGCTAGGAAGGATGTACAATCAGCTCTTAATTAAAGTTAACTTTATAAGTAGTTCAGTTAGAACCACTAGTGCCTCAGAGGGAAAATTAGCTGCATGCCAGCCTTGGGTGGTGGTAAAATAAACTGTCACAGCCCAAAGACTCTCTTGGATTTGATTTGTATTTTGGCTTTTTGAATGTGTGTCTCCAGTCAGTACTGCATGAGTCACTGAACCCATCGCTTAAGTTCATGCGGAAGATTTTCCCACCAAGGGTAAAAATGCTGAAGGAAGAGAATTGCTGTGAAAGGCTACATGGTATCAGGTGTCCCTAGGGAGCTGTGCTTTCCTGCCTTTTATAGTCCAGTTAGCCTGTGTGAAAAGTGGGAAATGGAGTGTAGCCAGATTCCAGGGAGTGCTGAGAGCAGCTGAGAGATGGTGAAAAGCATTGGCTGTGAAAGACTAAAAACCTGATTGTGGCTCTAAAAAAAAATTAATTTTATTACTGAGCTCTGATGGCAGGCAGTTGCATTTGCAATACTTCTTCATTTATTTTAAACTTTAAAGAATTCCTGTCTGGGCATAAGAAGAAACTGAACCTGGGTAACATATATGATGAAGAGAAACGTGGAGAAATGAATTTGTCTTTTGGAAGTTAATAGATGAAAACTGGACATTGAGGTTGGCATGCTTTATTTGCCAAGGAGCACAGCTGTTACTTTGAATTTTCCATTCAACATACAAAAGCTGTGTCCTTGTCACGCTTTTCATGTTTTCGTGCTGTTTACTGAGATTCAAGAGCATTGTCTACATGACCTTGGAGCTACAGGTGTTTGCTTCCCTGGCTGATTATGCAGGAGATGTCTGGGAAATAGTTTTTTTTTCCTTGTCGTGTTGCAGGTACAGCTAGAGCTGCTAAAATATTATAAAATCCTTGGTGCAGAAGGCTGCAGAAGTATTCTGGAAAGCATTCTTACATAATTGCCTCATGTTCATGCTGTTCATTAGGCATTCACAATTAAACTAAAGATACCAGTGAGGTGGATGTCCGGTGTAACCCGATCCAGCAGTTATCTTCAAAAGGGTCAGAGAAAACTCCATTCTAATATGAGAACAACTCCTGTGGTTTTCCAGAGGTCTGAATAATGCTGACCAGTAAAACCAGTTGCTTTTCCTTTTTCTGTTCCTTCATTACTGGAGGACTTAATATATGTGTTTGTGGGAAGGCAAATGTTCATCAGTGTGATACATCACGTTCCTGAGTGTCATGTTGGCTCGGTTCCACGAGTCAGCCATGGAATCTTGGACAAAGCATTTTGCCTTTTTCTGTCTACTCCCCATTTTTATAGTCAAGGTGATGCCTCCTGAGTTTTTGGCAGATGTGCCCAAGTCATTCATTAGTGATTGTATCTTGAAGAGGTGTCTGAAACTACAGCAGTCTGTACTTCACTTTTAAGCTTTGCTGTATTGTATTTGTTTGAAAGGAAGCAAGCAATGATATTAGAAGTTAGGAAATGCCGTGGCTGCTCCATCCATCCTTTCCCCTTTTAAAGGGGCCACAGTGCAGTCTTAATGATGTTTTTTAAATGCTGTGTTTTCCCCTTTTAGCATGTCTTTCTTTAGGATTTCAGTGCTATTTAGGGTTTCAGTGCTGTTTAGGGTCTCTTATTACAGCAGTGTCAGGTTGAGATCAGGGCTTTGCTCTACTAGTAACTGTAATACCTGTGGCTGGAGGTTTGGTCTATGCCCCAAGGCATTAATGATGTATAGCAGTGAGGGAGAAGGGAGACATTCTGATCTACCTGGACATCTCTGACCCACTGTTCTTGCTTTAAGGAATGTATCTCAGTTTTGATAAAAAGTTGAGCTGAATTCTGACCTGCCTGTTTCTGCATCCTCTCCTCAGCTTTGTGCCTGGCTTTTGAGTTTGGTGCCACCAGGGTGACTGGACTGGGAATACTGTATCTCTTTGCTGGTTGGCCACCTAAATGTAGAGCAGCAGTGCCAGTCCAGGCTTGTAGGCAGCAAACTGCTTACAGAAGTATCCAGCACAGCTGTGAGCTCAGGAATGAATCAAAGACAAGGCAAAAGGGGATGGGAAGTACCACAATGCTTCTAGAGCAAAACTTGCGTCACAGCATCAGTCTTGGAGAACTAAAAGCTGAGGATCAGCTTCTAAAGAGAATAGGGGGTTATAGGGACACTGTAACTTGTCTCAGACCATTCACTGTAGCAGAGCAGGGGGAATGTCTCACTTTTGGGAACAAAGTGAAGAATTTTACGGTAATTTTTGTGGCAGGCTGAGGCCAAAAATGCACACAGAGGCAGCAGAAATCTGGGTGTGATCTCTGCTCCTTTTAGGCTTCTGTAAACAGATCCCCCGAGAAAAGGTTAGAAAATGCAATCCCATTCCAGACAGACCCTGCCTTCAGATGGAGACCCTGCCTTCAGGGGATGGCCTGCCTGCCCCCTCATAGGCTGGCCCTCGTCCCAGTTGGCATTTTGGCTGTTACCCTGGACACTGGGCACTAATCAGACATTTGTCCAACCCCTTCTCCTGAGCTTGCTCAGTAGAAATGCATTTATTGGTCTTTGGGCTGCCCATCTCTGAGTAACCAGGGGGCAGAGTCACTAAGGAACAGCCCACAAAGAATCTCCAAGGGATCCCTACAGAGGAATTATTTTCAGAATCCCAGCAAGGACTTCCTCTCCCAAGACCAGAAAGAAGCCAACATTGGTCCTGCTGATCCTGTGTTTCAGGTGACTGATGTTACCTTGTCTCACTTTGATTTTCTAGATGCTGAGACGGTGGACTTAGCATCCAAACACTCCTAAAGGGTAACACATTCTCTTCATTTGGGGAGGGAAATCCTAACTTTTCCTTGAATTAGAAAGAGGAAGAACTTACCATTTCAGGAAAGACATCAACTGGAACATTCTAACAGAAGGAAAGTTTAAGATCAATTAACCTGCAGCTCCATAACAAAAAAAGAGGAGAGATGCTGCTATTTTAAGACCATACAGAACTGTGCTAGATGATCTTGTATTTTTCTGCTGCCTAAAATTTTTCTGCTCCTCACTGTTTCTGCTGCTTTCATCTTTAGAACTGTGGAAGGTTTGTAAGACATGCTGCTTTAGAAAATCCAGCTGTGACGTCCCCAGTGGTTTGATTCCTGGCACCAGTCCTCCTGTGCATGCTGGCAGCTGGGAATTCTGACCACTGGCATTTGGTCCATGGTTTAGTCCATTTGGCTTCTTCCCTTGTGAGTACATCAACAGGCATGACCAGCTCCTGATATCTCACCACCATAATGGAAGAAGTCTGGGTAGTGTATCTCCCATTATCGTCATGCTTGTTCTAATGAAACAAAACCCAGATGTGGAAGAAACCAGGAAGGAGAGGAAAAGCAAACTGTCCCTCTTCTTCTTCCCCCAGTAATGTTGGCAAACAACTGGAGTATACTCAAGAAGAGCTGGATAAGTATCTGGAGAAGCTAAACCATGTCTTCTTTGGCAGAAGCCAGAAAAACGGCCACCATGATCAGAAGTCCCTCCATTGCAGAAGTGCAGATGTTGTGTCAGAAACTAAATACTCAGGAAATGAGGTGGGACACTCTCAGCATCTGTCAGGCTACACAAAAGTTCAGGTAGGAGACATGAAATGACTGTCAGGCTCAACCCAAGGTAGAATTCCTGGCTAAGGTGGTTAATCCTGGCGCATACAGTGAATCCTGATGAAATGCATAGTCCATGAACTTGGAGGGGGAAGAGGTGGGAGGAAGTCTTGTTATTTTGAAGGTAATGCATTCCTATTTTTGCACTGCTTATTTCAAAATTACACAGTCTTCCAGAGAGAACTCTGTGACTTGTGTGGTGTATATGTTACACGTGAAAGATGTAAATGTTTACATTAGCATCTATGCATATGTGTGTGTAGCTGTTATGTAAATTACTCCCTCCCATAGAATCAGGCAACATTTTTTACTTCAAGAAATTATTGTGCAGCTCTTCAGCTGTTACAAATCTCTCACTTTCCCCTCACACAGCAGTGTTTTGCCAGTTTTCCCAGCTAAGGGTCTGGCCCAGTACAGTACAGGAGCTCTGCAGACATTTATCTAGAGGCCACTGAGCAATAGGAAATACTGAGGAATTTTTCTTCTGTGCACAATGATCATGTAGTGTACTCTGTAAACATTGAAGGCACTATTGGGAGCCTGCAAAATTCTCTTTGCCTTGACCAAAGCCCGTTTTTGGGGGCTGAAGCAATGCAGGCCTCTCTATTTTTATTATTAGCTTCATTGCAATACATCAGATTTTGCCCTTGAGATGACAGTTTTCATGGCAGCTCCGTGAGGCTGTGTCACTTTATGCCAGCAGCTGTTTCTCCCAGTTTCTCCCCATCCAGCAGCTGTTTCTATTCTTCATTCCTGAGACATGGATCCCTTAGTGCCAGTGCTCCACTGTGTCATGGAGCACCTCCTGGGTCCAGGTGGGAGCGCCAGCATAAAGCCTTCAGCATAGAGGAGACCTTGCTGTCAATAATGGTGCCCTGCCCAAGAATCAAGAGACAGATGTGAACAGCCTTTGCAGTGAGCTAGGATGTTGTAACTTCTTAAGTCCTCCAGAGCTGCCTGAGCTATCTGAGGGAATTAGCACAGCCAGTTGAAGGCAGAGGGACAAATACACAAAATGCGTGGCTGTTTTTCGAAGCACATAGGCAGGAAGAGTAATTCAAGTTTACTTAGTAATTCAAATTTATTTAGCAGCCAATTTAATTTACTGAAGGAGATGCTAATTTATTAGATCTGCTACAGATTAAAAAGTAGCAGTGATTTTTCATTGTAGAAATTGATCATGTTGCAAAGTAACAATGTTGGCTTATTTTTCTGCTATGGTTAAAGATGTTATCAGAATACAGATTGGGGAGAAAAGGTGTTGTGATCACTTTTGACACAGTTTAATCTAGTGCTAGCTAGCTTCAGGGAATGTTCACTTGGTTAGAAAAAGGAAGTTTTCACACACAAATCACAGTACAGTTCATGTTGGAAGGGCCCACCGTGGCTCATCTGGTCCCACCTCCCTGCTCAAGCAGGGTCATCCCCGAGCACATGACACACGATTGTGTCCAGATGGTTCTGGAATATCTCCAGTGAGGGAGTCCACCCCTCTCTGGGCAGCCTCTTCAGTGCTTGGTCAGTGTACAGGAAAGTTCCTCCTCATGTTCAGGTGAAACTTCCTGTGCATCAGTTTCTGCCTTTGCCTCTTGTGCCATTGCTGGGCCCTGGAGCAGAGCCTGGTCCCTGCTTGGAGCCCTCCCTGCAGACAGGGACAGACAAGGATTTTTTTGTCATCCATTAGACTCATCTAAGCTTCTGCCTACTAGAGTAGAATTCATATTTTCTTAAGAATTCCTATTGCTATACCTTATTATCTAAAAATCCTTTCTAGATTCCCCTCCACTTCCTACCTGTTCTTGTGGAAACTGGGCAGTCCACTCATTAGAGCCAAAACAGGAGCAAATGAATGAATGGATTCAGAAGCGCAGGAGGGATAAGATGGGTGTCTGTCACACACAGCAAGAGTGATAGAGCAGTAAGCAGGTTATTTGGGAAATTAATTTACTCAGAGGGTTTCCTGCTTCATTAAATTTAATCAGTTATTTTTCAGGTTGCTTCAGAAGCAACAAGAAATGAATGGTGGCAGATGGCAGAGAGGTGTGGGCCTCCCACATGATGGAAAAATAGATTGCCAGCCAGTCTGCAGGACATGCTATGGGTGGCAGAGCACATGTGCCTGCTGGGACAAGGCAAGAGGTGGAACCCTTTACATAGCCATGGATTTAGAAAACCCACAGTGCCAGCTTTGAGCCCCACAGGAGCGGAAGGTCTGTGCAATGCCCCAGCTGAGGGCAGTCAGGAGTCATTTCCAAAGGGTCTGTGTCCTGTCACAGCAAGAATTGGAGTTCAGAAGAAGCATGCCTGGAGTGTCTGTCGTCAAGGACTGTGAAATACCCACTGGGTAAGTTAATGGTGGCTTGCCCAACTCTGATGGGCCTGTAATTGTGTATGCAGAGTTTGACATGGGTCAGCCTCTGCTGGAAGTGCTTCATAGTCAGCAATCTCCAGTGCTGTCCTTAACCCAAATAGAATCACAGAATAGTTTGGGTTGAAAGGGACCTTAAAGCCCATCTTGTTCCAAACCCCTGCCATGGGCAGGAGCACCTTCCACTAAACCAGATTGCTCTCAGCCCCATCCAACCTGGCCTTGAACACTTCTAGGAAAGGGGCAGCCACAGCTGCTTTGAGTTGTATCCATGGAAATCCCCATGGTGATGTTTCAGTATCAGCACAGATCCATGTCAGCACAGCAGAATGGATAGAGTTGTGAAGAAAAAAAAGATTATTCACCTGCACAAGGTTCACTTTTATTGTGTAGTACTGGGCCTTCTCACTTCTCCAGGTCTGACAAGAGTAGCAAACTTTCTGCAGTGCATTCCTGGTGGATTTTGTGTGGTTTTCTTTATGCTGCAAAAGCCTCTGCACCTTCAGTCTATCACCTGATTCAGTCTGCTTCCTCAGCCCATCATAGGCCCTGAAAACTACCTGGATGACTAAGACAGTCATGTGATTAAATCTCTGTGGATCTCATGGTGCAGTGATAACACCTTAAATGACATTGCCCGAGGTAATACTGTTAGGATGTTTCTGTAATCCTCTCAAGCCCTGTCATCCCACTGCTCTGGGAGGTCTGTGTTGCAGCTGCTGTGTTGCAAAGCAGAGAGGTTTGTAGAGAGAGGGTATCTGTCATTTCACCTGTGCAGCTTCTCTGCCTGAAAGGTATCATTTGCTCTCAGGAAAGATCATCTGTCTGCCACATGAGTGTTTCAGGGGGCCTCTGATCTATATATAATAGAACATCCTGAGCTGGAAGGGACCCACAGGGATCATCCAGCCCAGATCCTGGCCCTGCACAGACACCCCAACAAACCCACCCTGGGCATCCCTGGCAGCACTGTCCAAGCACTCCTGGAGCTCTGGCAGCCTCGGGGCTGTGCCCATTCCTGGGGAGCCTGGGCAGTGCCAGCACCCTCTGAGACAAAAACGTTTCCTGTTATCCAACCTAAACCTCCCCTGACACAGCTTTGTCCCATGTTGTCTCTTGTAAAACTACAGAGGGGAATGAGGTGGGAAGGATGAGATCAGCTAGCCAAGCCCCCCTGGTCAATGCACAGTCAGCTAGAGCATTTTTGCCGAGGGCTACATCCAGTAAGATTTTTAGTATCTCTGTCTGGATACTGGATGTCCTCTAACGTATGAAAAATTGAGCATTTGTGCAGGAAAAACAACGCACTGTTTCTTTGAAGTCTCTGCTTCTCTTCAGGTCCTCCATCTCTATATTGCATCTAGATGTTTCCCACTCTCTTTAGCTCTCTAGCACACATTAACCTCAGAGAAGTAATTTAGGCAGATAACAGGATGTGTATGTGGGAAATGAAGTTTCATGTTTGTGCCTCAACCCTGACTTTTCATCAGTTATGTTCCAAGCAGAATGAGCTTCTAATTGTCTTTTTCAACATGAGGAGACATTTCTACCCTCTTTTTCTTGCTGGTGAGAAAACCTAGAGCCTTCCAGCAAAATGATCAGAGGTTCAATAGGTTTGGAGCCCATCATCAGTAACAAGCATTTATTTACAAGTACAGAATTTCCTTCTCCTTGAATCTCTTTCCTACCTCAGCAGCTGGTGACACTTAAGTAACAGCTATATTTGTAGTCTAGAAGATTAGGATTTCTTTTACTTGCAAGGTTTAGCTTCCAGTTGGCTGAGCAGTTAATTGTGTCACAGTGTTCGTGTGATTCAGAAGCTCTGTAAGGACCCAGCTTGTCCCAGCAGTCTGTAATGTGAACCAGCACTCAGTGATGTGTGCGTGGATCCACCTCATGCATTCAGAGAGGAGGACTGATAACTGGAGAGGAGCACTTGATTGTTCGTGCTTTGTTAGGCAGCATGTGGGAGGTTTTTGTGGACTTGCTTTCAGGACTTGATAAAAGAATATTCAGAGAATAAGTGAGTCAATATTGTCATCCTATACACATTTCCATTTTTAGGCTTGTTGCATTGATTTCCCATTTCAGAGTGAACATAGGATTCAGGGTAAGGGAGATAAAAGGAAGGGTATAAGGTCACAAATTAGTAGAAATATTGAAATGGCAAAGGATGGATATTTACAGCACTCTGTGCACCTTTGCTCTCAAAAGGCTCCAAGAGCTCTGCCCCTGGATTTTATTTGTTCAAGGATGTTGTGTAAATAAGTTTCAACCTCCAAGTTATTCATAAGCTGACTATATTGCATACATTGCCCATTTGGTATCACTGTGGGGCTTCGTGATGAGGCGTTTTTAATCATGTGGCACGTGCACAGAGACCTGGGTGAGTCAAAGTGAAGGAAGAGAGAGAGAACATATCTACTTAAGAAGGTGGTTGGTTCTTGGGGGAAAAGAGTGGAAAAAGTTGATGTTATTTTAGGGGAAATAATAAACAAGAGTTCATTGGAAGAGTCTTGCCAGCTCTTGTTTCCTTTCTTGGCTCTTTGAATCAGGCAGTGTTGATGCACATCCCTTGCAACTGAGCTAGAACTGAGCTGTCACCTAAAGTTTTGCCACCTGCTTATGGTGCCACCAGTCATGGCACAACCTGTTTATTCTTTCCCAGATGGGGTTAGGAAGGTCATAGCATCTGTGTCATATTTGCCATGTCAAATCTGGGGATCATTTGTGTTCCTGTCTTTGATTGTGGTTGTTAAATAGGACTTTGCAGTGGGCTTTAGAGACCTCCAAAAGGAGTTAAGAGCAGCAGGAGAAAATGACCGTAAACAAGCAAGTGTCCTCTTACTATAAGCAAAATCAGCCTGGTTTTGTCCTCATAGCTGGTCACGCCCACCAGTGTGCCCTGCTAGTTCTCATGTCAGCAGTTTGTCCTCCAAGCTCTGCTCCACAGTGACAGCATCCCAGCCCTTGGCAAATAGGAGTCTGTTTAACTGTGAGGGATTTTGATCACTGTGTTCTCTGTACTCTCCTCCAAGTATCTGGAACTGTATCCCTGCCAGCCCCTTGTGGTGAGCAGAAGTGGCCTCAGGCATATTCACACTAGCTAGCTGCAGACATTAAATGTAGGTGCCCTAGAAGAGAGGTGTGGTTTGGAGCACTGAAGGTAGGAACAAAAGTAAAATGCCTAAAATGACCTCAATTAATTAACCATACACCAACTCCCGTGGCATTGCCACTGGAAGAGTTGTGAGTGCAGATGTGCAGCTCAGTAGTGACAGTCTTCAACAGTGAACAGCCTGCAAGTGCCTTAGAAAGATGAGCCTAAAACTTTAATTTGTCTAGTGCAAGACATACATGGGAGGAAAATTCCTGTGTGCAAACATAGGCACCTAGAAGTTAGATATGCAAACCCTGTGCTGCCTCTCAGGAGGATGTTGAAGAGCTCAAGGAGGTCTCCCCTCAGTTCTCCTCCACACTCAACACACCAAGTACCCTCAGCTGCTCCTCATATGGCCCCTCCAGACCCTTCCCCATCCTCATGGCCTCCTTTGGATGCTCTCCAATGGCTTAATGTTTTTATATTGCATACAGGACTTGAGATGAGGCCACCCCAGTGCAGAGCAGGACAGTCCCCTCTCTGGTGTCCCCTGGGACAGTTTTCTCTTGGCTTAGCTGCTGGTGGAGCATTCAAGTGTAGTGTGTTGATCCCTTGGAGAAAGTCTGAGGAAGGATGGAGCAAATCACCACTTACACTTGGTTGCTCCAAGCCCTGTCCAGCCTGGCCTTGGACTCTTCCAGGGATCCAGGGGCAGTCACAGCTGCTCTGGGCAACCTGTGCCAGGGCCCCACCACCCTCACAATTAAGAATTTCTTCCTAATACCCAGTCTCTAGTCACCCTTTTTCAGCTTAAAGCCAGCACCCCCTGTCCTGTCACTCCAGGCCCTTGTCGAAAGTCCCTCTCCAGCTCTCTTGGAGCTCCTTTAAGGCACTGGAAGAGGCTCTAAAATCTCCCAGGAGCCTTCTTTTCTCCAGGTGAACACCCCCACCTCTCCCAGCCTGGCTCCAGAGCAGAGGGACTCCAGCCCTCGGAGCATCTACCTGGCCCCCTTCCTGTCTGCTCCTGTTCAGCTTTGGCCTCAAGTTGTGGGCATCTCCACTGAATGGTGTTCCCAGGAAACCCACAGCTCTTGTTTGGAAAAATCTTGGAAAACCTGTCTGTTGTTTAAAACCTGTCTCTGTCCAAGCAATGCCCTCAAGCTGCTGCTGCCTGCCCCCTCCAAGGGGCCATTCATGGGGCACCTGGCTCTGCCATGACTTGGATTCTGCTTCCAAAGGCAGGCTGCTGCAGGGTATGGACAGTCTAACACAGGCGGTGTTGAGTTACAGTCAGGCCCCTGCAGGAATGCAGGACTGTGTCAGTATGACCAGTTCAGATAACCCAGCTGAAAGCAGGAGCCCTTGGCAGTCCTTTAAGCAGAGAGGTCAAGTTAATGTCACAGCACACCTTTGCCAGAAGGAAGGTTCCTGAAAGTGCAGTCTGGGAGCTAACTGGATATGATTTTCCCATCTGTTCTGTATTTTTCCATTAGTTTGTTTGTTCCCTCTCACCTGTTGCACCTAACCTGCTGGAGGAACATCAGGGTTTGGATGCTGGAGGGTGAGAGTGAAGCCCAGATGATGCAGCCTTTCCCTGGGGTGGTTCAGGTGGTCTGTTTGGTTGATTTAAAGCCCTTGGATGGGTGATAAAGTTCAAATATCCCTCTGAAGGGAAGGCAGTGCTCAACAAAGAGCCCACATAGCAGGCCCCCAGCAAGTGCTGCCTTCAGGGAGGTCTGCGTGCTGAACAGTTCTTGCAGCTCAAGGGTCAGGTCTGTTCAGCTGCTCAGACTGGCCATTCCAGTAAGAAACACAGATCCTTGCAGCAGCTCACATACAAGGAAACCTGGTGACCTCCAGGAGCTCCTCTGAGTTCAGAAATGGTAATTTCTCAGGCATACAAGGAGTGGTCCCAAAGGGTACCTGCTCACAGGAAAGCCTGTCTGTGACCCAAAATGCTATCAGCTGTTTGCAGTACCAGTGCCAGGGTGTAGAATCACAGAACACAGAGGAGTTTGGGTTGGAAAGGATCTTAAAGTTCATCTCATTCCATGACGCAGTAGGGTCCTGCCACATGGGACGTAGTTGCTCCAAGCCCCATCCAATCTGAACACTTCCAGAGATGAGGCAACCACAGCCTCTCTGGGCAACCTGTGCAGGGGCCTCACCAACCTCACAGGGAGCAATTTCCTCCTAATACCCAATCTAAATCTTTCCTGGCTTAGTTTAAAAACATTCCCTTTGTCCTATCACTGTTTGCCCATGTAAAAAGTTGCCCTGCCTCTCTTTTATATTCCCCCTTTAGGCACTGGAAGGAACTCTAAGGTCTTCCTGGAGCTTTCTCTGCCCCAGCTCTCCCAGCCTGGCTCCAGAGCAGAGGGGCTCCACTCCTTGAAGCATCTCTGTGGTCTCCTCTGGACCTGTTTGAACTGGGGCACATGCTTCTTGTGCTGAGGACCCCAGAGCTGAAGGCAGCTCTGCAGGTGGGATCTCACAAGGGCAGTGTAGAGGGGGAGAATCCCCTCCTCTGACCTGCAGTCTGAACTCAGCCCATCCCGTATAATCAAAACAAACCAATCAAAAACCACCTTAACATGGATGCTCCCATGCAGCCTTAGCATGAAAGCTCCAGTCACTCATGTCCAGTTCCTGGTGTGTAGCTCAGGTGTGTAGCTCTTTGGACAGACTGCAGAATGCTGTCAGTGCTACCTGCACTCACTGAGAAGGAGCAAAGCAAACTTCAGCCCTTGGACCTGCAAACTGATTCCCACTGCTTGGATCTTACTCCAGCTCAGCTCTCCTCCCTCACTCATCCTCATTTACCAGGTTAGGTACAGGCAGGATGAACGCAGGACATGTGAGACAACGTGGAAAGTAGGGAGCTTGTGATGAATTAAACCGAGATTTGTGCACTGCATTCAGATTTTTTCCTACCAAAGACATGAGATTTTCTGAGCTGGATCCTGTGGTAGGCAGGGAAAGAACAGCAAGCACCCAGACTGATAGAAGAAAGGGCTCAGCAAGAAGCTACCAACAGCAGAGGGCACAAAAGGTAATGCCAGCAGGGATTTGACATAGCATTGGACTACAGGTGATAGTTTTTATCTGAATTAAATCAAGTCAGAGTTTTTTTATTTCCCCCTTATGACTGTAAAAAGGGTTCTTTATTATGATTTTTGAAAGGTTCTTAATTTTTTTCTCTCTAAAGTTAATTTTTTTCTTAATGTTTAAAATTTGCTGCTACTTCATGGACTCTGTGTTGTGATTTCCTTTGTTATCCCAAGTAACAAAGCATCAAATACCTCCAGCACCTGTGGGATCAATGTAATCAGTCTTGCCATTGATAAACTCAACCCATGAGGAAATTTGTAGCATCATTTTACCCATTTCCTTTCCAAATTCACCTTTTTTTCCAGATATGCTGTGGCTGCTGAGTTGACTTGATTAGAAAATGACATCTGCATTTTGAGGTATTTGCATTTATCATTCAGCTGGAATTAGGAAAGCCTCATCAGGCATTACAGGTCCAAGTTAGCAGGTTCCTGGATCTGTTCTTTCAGTGCAGGAGGGTGAGATCCAGCTCCTGAAGACTTGGACATGTCTGCAGGCAGCTCTGATGCAGCTGCAGGAGGACAGTGTGTGTTTAGATGGGTTTGAGTGCCAACAGTTGTGTGGCAACTGTTTACTCCTTTCTTTTACAGAAATCTCTAATATTTGCTTATTTAAAACATATCACTCGCAATAACTTTGTTTACAGGTTTGGGGGCAGCACTGTTCTTCTCTGTGTGTATGTCAGTCACATTAGTGGTGTTTATCAGAAGAATGAACTGTGCTTTTCTTGCTCTTTTTTCCCAAACTCTGGAGCAAACAGTGCCAATTTGTACAGTTATCTTTTAAGGGAAGATATCTGTTTTAAGGAAAAAACCACCCTGAGGAGAATAACTTAGCTCTCCATGTGGTTTCACGGCAGCATAACTGAAGGCCTTGGGCTGGGTGGGTTGGACACCACACTGCTGGGTGGGGTGTCTGAAAACAGCCATGGTGGTGCTGAGAGCAGGAGGGTGACAGTTCAGTCCCCATGGTGTTGGTGTTAATCAGAGCTATGACCAGGAAAGCCCCATTGCTTCACAGAACCATAGATTCACAGAACATGAAATCATTGAGGTTGGAAAAGACCTTTAAGATCATCAAGTCAATCATTAGCTCAGCACTGCTTGCTCTAACATATGTCCCCAAGTGCCTCATCCACAGGTCTTCTAAACCACCCCCCCACCCGGAGATAGCGACTCCACCACTGCCCTGGGCACCCTGTGCTGGGGCTTTACAACCCTTTCTGTGAAGAAGTTTTCCCAATATCCAACCTAAATGTCCCTGGCACAATTTGAGGCTGTTTCCCCTTGTTCCCTGGGAGGAGAGCCCAAACACCCTCTGGCTGCACCCTCCTGTCAGGGAGTTGTGCAGAGCCAGAAGGTCCCTGCTGAGCCTTCTTTTCTCCAGGCTGAGCCCCCCCAGCTCCCTCAGCTGCTCCTCATCAGACGTGCTCCAGAGCCTCCCCCAGCTCTGTTCCCTTATCTGAACATATTTTAGCACCTCAATGTCTTTCTTTTCTTCTTCCTCTCTCAGACCCATGGGGCGGGTCAAGGGGCACTTGATGGGCTATTCCTTTCTTGTTTTGTTTTTGAGCAGGAAAAAACACTCCTGGAAACACTGAGAATATTGTGGAAGAGATTGGAGTGTCCAAGGCCAGGTTGGATGGGGCTGGGAGCAGCCTGGGATAGTGGAAGGTGTCCTTGCCCATGTGGGACAGGATGGGCTTTAAGATCCCTTCCAACCCAAACCATTTTGTGATTTTGATTGTATCCTCTTGCCTCACCAGGGAGCCTCAGGAGGTGTTCAGGTGAACAAGAGGTAATGCTGTGAGCAGCTGTGACTCCACCTGAATGAAATGACAGTTTCAGTGGTGGCAACAGCTTTTGTGTCTCCCCACAGGTGACCGTGGGGACACCACTGTGGGAGAACTTGTGCAGCAGCTCCACGGGGCTGGGCCCTCCTGCCATCCACATCAGTGAGCTGTGCCTGGCCAGTGGCAATGCCCACATCTGCTTCATGGAGCTGGAGGGAAAGCCTGGCACCAGCCCCAGAGGGGTCAGCTTGGTCTTCTTCTCAGGGAAGGAGGGGAAGGCACATGTCAGCATCCCTTTGCAGGGCACTGTTGGAGTCACAGGGCTGTTCGTGTTTGTGCTGGATGGAGAACATGGGCATGGTGAGTCCAATGAAATGGGCCTGGTGTGGGGTCTGTCTTCACACACATGGGCAGGGGCTTGAGCAATTTAGAGGAAACAGATGGAGGAGGGTGCACAACAATTCTGCTTTGCCTTTCCTGTTCTTCATTCCTGGTTTTTCTTTTATTTGTTCTGCCTGGGCTGTTCTGTCATATTCCAGTTGAGAAGGTGATAAATCCTTCCCCATGCCTCTGCTAATGCAGGAGAGTGGGAGGACCAAAAGTTCCTCCTGCTGATACCAAGACAAGGGGATTTCAGGAGAAGCAGGGCCTACTAGGGCTGTGTCTTGTTTCCCTCATGTCGTGTTCACTGATGCTCACTGAACCCTGCAGTGGTGCTGCCTCCTCCTGATCCTCAGCTGGTGCTTTGGCAGCACATTCATTTATCTTGTTGTCACNAGCCGTCTCTGTTCACACCACTGCTTCACCGCACTCTCTTGGCTCCAAGGCATTGCCTCCCCCTAAATGCAGTCTCTGTGTCACAGGAAAAATGGGTCTGTCCATGGCCATACAAGAAAAGAGTCCAGCCAAAGGCCACTCCTTCATCTCCTTCCACCTGGGATTCTTCTCAACCTTCTGGCATCTCTCACTTGCACCTCAGACTTCCATCCCTCTCTCTACTCTCATTTAGATCCAGGAGGATCAGTATTTGTAAGGTTTCCATTATTCAAGGAAAGGGTTAAAATCTTCGCTTCTGTGTGCCCAGAACTCCCACAATGGCCGGGCACCTTCTGGGCCGCATCCCCCACTGCTCGGCCGTGCTGCTGCCAGCACACGCTATCACAGCCCAAGCACAGTCCAAGGCAGCACAGGCACGGGCTCTCTCTCTCTCTCTCCCGCAGGATTGGGTGGGGGGGCCAATGCCTCTCTCTGTCCTCCACCCTTCCGTCTTGCAAAGCCTTCACCCCCCTCTCTGCCCAAGGCTCCGGCCTACCTCACCCTGGCCGCATGGCTTCCCCTCCCGCACCCAGCCCTGGCTGGGCAGGGAAGGTCTGATCTCCTTCACTGACCAGAACCAAGAGAGTTCTCCTGGGCATTCTCCGCTCTTTTGACCCCTGTGTGTTCTCAGAGGCGGTCCACACCTTCAGTGGCCAAACCAGGTGCCAATATTCAAATCCAAGCACTGATTGGTTTGACCACAACCTCCCAAAAAAACCTCACTTCCTTCTCAACTTAGGACACTTGTTCACCTTAGTACATTCGCATTCTTACTCATGTTCACCTTAATTTCTGTCTGGGCTGCATGAAGACAACTGCATCTCAGAGGAACCTTGATCTTTTTGGAAACATGTTCACGTTCAAGCAAGCAGCTTCCTTGCAGCTTTACTTGGCCTCAGTCACAACCATTACTGTGTTTCTCATTTCTCTTCTTGGAGTCCTCCTTGTTGCCAGCTTGTCCTGTCAGGCTCAAAGTTCAGCCTAACACCTTCTAGATATTAATCTCATCTATTTCCCTGGCATTTCCAGATGGGACAAACCTGACCTCTAAGAACATCTCTGTTACTAGTGAAGGCTCCAGCACTATAGCTGTGTACAGCACCAATGGGATTCCTGCTGGCAGGAAAGCAATGCCAGAGAACTTGGTGGATGCTTTGGTTTACACGCGTGAGCCTGGCACCGCTGGAGGACACTTGGGCTTCCTTGGGCCGTCTTACACTGTGCCCTGCAAGGGTGACAGGTGAGGTTACTTCTCTAGGAAAGTTTCTGGTGTGAAGAGGGAGCAATAGGTTAATGAAATGCAGGGGCAGGTATTGTGTAGCTTGGGAAACTGTCCTGGAGGACAAACTCTTAGGTGTGGGAGTCTGGCTGTACTGAGGCAGCAATCTTACTCCTGCAGAAGCCAGTCAGACCAAGTACGTTTGCTCTGGCCGAGCTCATGTATTCTCCAGCTGGAGGGGTAGGCTGGACCCATCTCTACGATGGCTCTGTGAAAGCTGGCTTCAGCTCCAGCTTCAGCTCCAGCTCCCGCCAACTCTCCATCATCCAGCGCCAGGAACTGGGGCCCAGGGTGGGATTTAGAGGTGGGAAGAAAGATGTG
Source organism: Hypocryptadius cinnamomeus (assembly GCA_013400635.1). Classification (NCBI taxonomy): domain Eukaryota; kingdom Metazoa; phylum Chordata; class Aves; order Passeriformes; family Zosteropidae; genus Hypocryptadius; species Hypocryptadius cinnamomeus. The sequence goes on along the minus strand of VYZP01018019.1, from coordinate 9,813 downwards.
TGACATGTTGGTGAGTTTTGACTCTTCTGGGGACAGGCCAGTGTCCCTGAGCTGCTGTGGCAGTGCCAGCACAGGGCTGCAGTTTGCCCTCTCGGAGCCCTCTCCCGGTCTGTGGAACAGCTGTCCCCAGCACGGCTTCGCACGGATCTCCACCTCTGCTTCCTCATGGCCAGGGAGCGGAGCGGAGCATCCCACCAGGCTGGGGTGGGGGGCTGGGACAGGGGCTGCCCTCAGCTTTCCATGGCGTGGGAGAGGGGCTGTTGGGCAACCTGCTGCTGTGAAAGGGGATGCACTGGGAGAGAACTGGTGCACACACCAATGTGTGGATGTGGGGGATGCCAGCCCAGGAGAACACCTGCACCTACAGCTCCAGCGTGGGCTTCTGTGGACTTGGAACAGGCTCCCTAGAGAAGATGTGTCTGCCCCATCCCTGGAAGTGTCCAAGGCCAGGTTGGAGGGGCTTGGAGGAACCTGGGATAGTGGAAGGTGTCCCTGCCCATGGCAGTGGGTGGGACAAGATGAGCTTTAAAGTCCCTTTCAACACAAACCATTCTGTAAACTGTTCTATATCTGTTTTATGATATGAAGGTGGCCATGTATTTCATTTGAGTTGTCTCTGCTCAGGCCAGGCTGAGCCCTGATCAGGATTTCTTTCTGCAGGGTTAGATTTGCAGCCATGGCAGGAACCCCCTGCTCCAGATCTCTGGTGGTGGTGGGGGCACAGACAGGGAAACAGCACACCCTCCAATCTCAGCCCATCTGTGGAAACCAATTCCTGTGTCTCAGTGCTGACCCAGAATCAGCAAGGAAATGTACAGAGGGTCTCCAGCCTCTGCAAAGACCACACTTGGATCAGCATGCCAAGATCTGGCAAAATGGAAATTCCTCTTCCGTCTTCCTGAGAGGGGCAAGAGTGGGTCTCTCCCTCCTCTCCCAGCATGAGAGACTGCTCTGTACTGGCCCTTGTGGTGAGATGTGGGACATGCCCCTTCCCCACTTCCCTGGGAGGCTGCCAAAGGAGCCAAGCTGGTGCACAGTGGTAGAAGACCAGAAGTAAAGTCTCACCTGGCAGGAGAGGGCAGAGGAGAGTAGGAGGCAGAGGAGGGTGGGATGAAGCCAAGTGTTTTGGAAGGGACACATAGCTAGGAGCTTACTAGCAGTCCTGAACTGCACCCAGAAAAACCACATGTCCTCTTCCCCTAGACTGTTCCATGTGGACCCTGCACCACAGGAGGATGCTGGATTTTGGAGAGGGTCTTGGAAAACTCCTTGGAGGAGGAGTGCTCCCGAGTGTCTCTGACCTCTACCTGCAAGTCTGGTACCCATCTCCTCGTGCCCAGTTCAAGTGCCCTCTTCCCTTGTAACTGCTCATCCACAGCTGCCTTATCAGGACAGTCCCTGCAGGCTGGCACTGGAATGAGGGGACCTGGAGGAACAGTAGTGGGCACTGGGATTTCAGTGAGGGGAGCTGGAGACAATCGGACCTGGGCTGCTCGTGAGGCCAAGCTGGAGGGCCCCATGGGGAATGGCAGTCTCTGCTGATCCGTGTGGTGTCTGCCAGACAAACCTAAACCCACAAAGCAAACAGCCCTTTGCAGTCCAGAGAACTCTGGTTCCCAACTCCTACATTTATTCAAAGTACCCAGACCAAATAGTCACTTTTGGAAGCCTTAGGGACTACAGCTTTTGAGGGACAGAAGAAATGTTTTCTGGGTTTTGACTGGTTTTGTAAGGAAGACTTTGCTGCCATGCTCTGTCTCCCTAACCCAAATACCTTTTTGACCAGTTGAACAATTTCAGTCAATTCTGTCCTGTGGGTAGAGGTACAAAGTGTAGTAAAAAATATTCTGTTGGGTGGGATGACAACCTCAAGTCCCTTTTGTCACCAAAAGAAAGGTTGAGCATGTGCTCAAGTTATTTGTGATGCAGCATGGCAGCATGATTTCAGAGCAGTGGGGGGAGAAAGGTGAAGAGCATGGGAGCAGGAGGGCACAAAGTCATGGGAGCGGTGTGATCCCTGACACCAGATGGTTTCTGACCACCCAAAGTGTGCTGTCGTTTCTTGGCAGAGCTTAACATGACATGTGTGAGCTCACTGGTGAAGGTCTGGGGCCAGGTGTGGGCTCAGCATCCAGAGCAGGAGCAGTCCATCAAAACCTGTCTTCAGGGATTCCTGGGCAGCCCCCATCCCTTCTGCATGGATGGGAGAGTTCTGAAAACCCCCCAAAATATGTGTGTCACCCACAAAAATATGCTATTCATGTCACACAGTGGTGGTAAGTAGGAGGGACTCTGCTTCCAGCACAGTGAGCGGGGCTGGGACCAGGGTCAGGTGACATCTCCACAGGAGAGGGCACATGTGGACAAGCCACTGGGCTTCAGTGGGGAGGCCCTTGCTTTTGAACCTGTTGCTCACACAGCCAGGAAGCCCCGAGGCCCAATTGCTGGGAGCAGCTACTGGCACCCAGGCTGGAACTGTCCAGAGGTGGGATGTCACAAGGTCTGTAGCAGGGGAAAAAGAGTGGGAGGCTGAGACAGCCCAACCTGTTGTTGCCCAGAGAAGCTGTGGCTGCCCCATCCCTGAAAGTGTTCCAGGCCAGATTAGGTGGGGCTTGGAGCAACCTAGGATAGTGGAAGATGTTCCTGTCCATGGCAAGGGATTGGTCTAGATGGCCTTTAAAGGTTCCTTCCAATTCAACCCAACCCAACCTGGCCCAATCCAACCCATTCTGTGATTCTGAATGTGTGACCTCCTAGGGTCCCCCCATGCTGGGAAAGGTCATGGCTGTAATACCTCTTCTCTGCCTTTGTTCCCTCAGCTTCCTTCCAGGGCTGGGAAATTTCCCTGTTTGTTATAGGATCTCTCCTGCTCCTGTTATTGTTTGTTGGCCTGGCTTCTTATTTCATAAAGGTGAGAAACCACCGTTGTACCTGCTGTGCATCCCCCACCCTCTCCTTCCCCAGGGCCTCCCCTATAACTTCTGCACAGAGACCTGCTCCTTTATTCAGCTGAACACCTACACTGCCTTCAGACCGTTCAACATGCCGCTCCTCATCCTTGCAGCCATGTCCCTTCCTTTTCACAAAGCCTCTGCTTCTGACAGTGCAGACTGCAGGTTCTGGGGGAGGCTGAGATAACACCAGTAAATCCTGGATCATGCTGGGAATGTCAGTAGGTGCAGTGTAAGGGCCATCAGTGGTACTGACAACATGCTGTGGTGGGAGAGCAGAAAGCTGAAGGCATGTGGCACATAACAGATGATGCTGTGGCCACAGGGAAGAGCTCTTCCTTGGAGCAGGATGGAAATGACAGACACCTTAGGATTACCTTGGTGGGAAACACCTTCCGTGTTATAACATGACACCACATCAAACAATAACTTGGTGTTCACTAATGTGGTCAGGAGGCAAACAGCAGCTGAACACTCAGGCTGTACATCTGTCTGAAATAAATGTTACAGTGGATGGGTCATTTAACCAGCCCAGGTGATTTATTTTTATTAATTTTTGCCAGGGTTTCTTTTAGCACTGGATAAAGGGTTGATGTGCAAAAGTTAGAAATGAGGAAAGTTCTTAGAATGCACTTGGGGAATAGAAAACCCAGTGTGTGTATATTTTTTTTTTTAAATTTTTTTAAAAAATAATTTAAGAAATAGCCCAAGTCAGATTTAGGGAAGCTCTTTCAGAAACCAGTGCAGTTTTAAGTACACATGCCAGGGAATAGCAGTTGTTCTGCTCTTCTTTTTCTCCGAAACATAACAGAGACATTGGGAAACTGTGCTTGCTGAGTGCTGGTCATCCAGCCTCTTCTTTTCAAACCTGAGGTGCAGATTAGCTGCCTTGTGCAAAAGAGCAGAGCAACTGATGACATGTTTTTCTTCATCTGTTGCTTTTCAGACATCCCAAATTACACCAAGATTGAAATGAACGACCACAGGCAGATGGCAGCAGACTTCTAGAGTTCTCCTGGGCACAGCTGTATCTGGCAGCAATGTGTCTTGGGGGAGCAGAGCGGGTGTCCAGCTCCCCCAAGCACTGGGGCTGCTGCACAGACCTGCCACAGGCATCAACATCTGTGCATGCACGTACAGCTCCGTGTGCGAGTCTGTGTACAAACACCTCCATTGGTTTTTACCCTTCTTAATTTTGACCTTTGACTCAAAGAGACCTCAGAAACAGGGTGGGGACTTCTCATGGGCACAGGCTGTGCCAAGCATGGTGCCGGCGCAGACAGAAGCCTGCTTGGGCTGATGTGGAGGAAGGACACGTGCTGTGCCTCCTCCTGGGATTCACTACTGGGTGCTGAGCCAAGGCCACCCCCATCAGACCTTTCCTGCTGGCAAGCAAGGCCAGTCTCTGGTCCTTCTGCACTCCACTGCTCAGTGAGAGCCAATCAGCCTCCCCCGTGCCCTTCTGGTTCAGGCAAGGGGGTTCGAACAGCATCATGACCTGCTCTGCTAGAGCAGCTCTGCACCACCAGCAGCCTGCTCTAGGGAGAGCCCTTGCAAGTGGGGATCACAACCAGGAGGGTATCCTGCCCAGGAAAACCAGTTAGAGGAGAGCTGAACACCCAGTTAATCAGCTCCTGCCCAGGTGCAACTCTTACGGCATGGTTCTGCCCGTATCTCGCCAGACAGTGGGCAGCAGCAGTACCAGACTCCAGATCTGCTGGGTTTGTGGGGTGAGGAGGGTGAGATCTGCTCAGTAAAAGATTGTTTCCTACAAGTCTGATCTATCCCTAATGGTGCAGCAGCTGATACCAGGCTCCAACAACATCGTGTGTGGAGCGCTGGTCTCACCTCATCGGTTTCTGCACCCTGTGCAGTTCCATGCATGATGATAGTGACCCAGACAGTTCCAGCCTGCTCACTGGCTGGGGTGAGGGGTAGAATAGGCAGATACTGATCCCACACTGGTTCTGAACCGTGGCGTAGACACATTTTTACTGAACAAGCTTCTGTGGAGGGGAGGGCAAGATTGATCATCATGGCATTGACCCTCATGAGAAGGAAGCTTCCTGTATCTTTGGAGTCCCACCTCCCTGCTGTGCACACGTTAGCTGCATCTTCACCCTGCAGGCAACTGCGTTCTGCTGAGGTGCATGGGCCCCAGCCAGCTCCAGTGCCAGCCAGGATGAGCAGCACAGGAGGTGCAAGGCCTCAGCCTTCCACTGTCCAGCCTCTTGTGCCAGGCAGCCCCTTCCAGTCAGCAGGGCTGGGAACAGGAGGCACCAGGGACCTTATCTGCTGGGCGCTGCATGTGATCCTTGGGCAGCCTCTGAGAGATGGTTCTTCCACCCAGCTCCATCAGCACAGTACTGCTGCCGCACACAGGCCTTGTGGGAACTCAGATCAGCTCCATCTTGAACTGGCTGAAGTTTGGCATGCTGGGCGAGGGCTCGGCCATGCTGCTGAAGGGGCCACAGGGCTGGGTGGCTGGCACAGCGCCGTGGCTCACGGTGGAGCTGAGCTGCTGCAGTGTCATCAGCACCTCCTGCTGCAGCCGCTGCTGGTGCTCCTGCTGGCGTTCCAGGTGGCACTGCCGCTCCAGCACCGCATGCAGGGCCTGGCTCAGCTTCTGCACCTCCATCTGTACAGCATCTAGCTTCTCGCTGATGGCAGGGCAGCTGGGAGCAGTGGGGGGCACTGGTTCGCCCCAAGCAAGGCTGTGATTTCCTAGACCCACAGAGTTTGGCAAGGCAGTCTGAGTGCTGGCATCTTTGACCTGGAATAGTGGGAGGCAGGAGAGAAGGGAATGTGAAATATTACCAGCTGCCCGTTCAATGGCATTTAACGAGGGATTTATTCTGCACTTAGCTACAAGGCTCAGAGAAGAGCTCTCAGAGAAAGGCATCACCTTGCTGCAGACCTCTAGACCTCACCATGTGCTGCGCTTCAGCCCCACCCAGCCCCTAAGGTGCTGCTCCATTGGAGCCCCCAGTGCACCATGTTGTTAGCACATGCTGATCCATCCTGGGTGAGTGCCACTGAATGGCAGTGGAGCTGGCCATGCTGATGCCAGGCTTGTGTTTGCTCTCTGCTGGGACAGAAACAACATACCCTGGATTTTGCTTTATAGTCTTGGGTGGCTGGAAGAACCTCCTGAGATGGTACTGACACCAAGCCTTAAAAAGAGGTTTGTGAGCTGCTGGTTGGAGGCCAAGCCTGGCGTGACTGGCATCTCCATGGCCAGCAGCAAGTGCTGGCTGGAGGCAGGTGGGTGCATGGCCTCACCCCCACCCAGAGGGGCTTCCCAGATATATTCGCCAAGTGTCAGGGTTAGCATTGCTGGGGAGTGCAGCTAGCAGAGGCTGGGGGCACTCTGGGAGCCTTTCACCCCCAGAAGCCTGCCCCACCACATGGTGTAGATGCAGTAGGGTTCTGTGCAGGGCTGGCCAGATGGCAGCAGCTCCTGGCTGGAGCAGAGGGACTCTCCCATCCTGCCATCCTACCTTTTTCTGCAGGAGGATAGCCCTGTCCACTGTCTTCTTTTTCACCATCAGGGCTGAGTTCTGGGTGGGGGGTGTGACCAGCTGCCCTCGCCTGGGCACTGGCTGGGGCAGGGGGGCAAGGCCCCCCAGAGCAATCCCTGGAGCCAGGGCTGTGCCTGTGGAGCTGTCATCACCTGCAACAACAGAGAGAGAAACACCTCAAAAGGAGGCCCTTGGGGGGTCTCCAGTGGGAAATGGGGCCCTTTCATGAGCCCATCAGTGCCAGGAAGTGGCCACGGTAAACCCCAGTGGAGCCAGACCTTACCATTTCCAGGGGCCAGCCCCATAGCCAAAGTGTCCCCAAGTTGCCCACCGTCCTTGCAGAGTGAGGCCACACTGACAATCTGGATGCCTTCCTTGGAGTCCTGGCTGCCAGCAATGCAGGGCGCCCGGCTGCCCATGGGATCCCCGGTGGGCAGTGCAGGGTGCTGGGTGCCCAGCAGCCTGGGGGGCTCAGCCTCATGCCCCTGCAGTGGGGGCCAGGGCTGGTCCCCATCCCAGCCAGCTGCCACTGACCCTGGCTCCACACTCTTCCTCTTGAGGAAGAGGTACACGGCCTGCGGCGTCACCCGGATGTCATCCAGCTCCAGCACCTTCTTGATCTTGCGGAAGCTCAGCCCAGCCCTGCGCAGCTCCACGATCCTCCTCTTAGCATGGTCGTCCAGCCGGCCCATTGCTGCTGGGACTCCTCCTGCGCCCGGCACCTACATCCCCGGAGTGCATCCGTGGCGGGGATGCTGGCTCCCCCCAGGCTGCTCTACGTCCCGTGATGGTGCTCAGGCTCAGCTAGTGCCTTGCTGCCAGGCTTCTGGCCCTTGCTCTGAGTCCATGTGGTGCCATCCCCAGCAGTGACACGGTTCCCAGGTGGAAAGGTGAAGGAGGTGGCTCTTCCCACCAGAGTGAATATGGACAGCCCCAAGCCTGTCCTTTGCTCACGTGGAACCCCTTTAGAGAGAGGGGTCCAGCTTGGTCCCCCAGTCTGCCAAGGGCACAGAGGATGGTGACGTGCTTGGCTCTTCCCAGTGCCCCAAGTTGGACATCAGTCCCACCCTGCCAGCAGCACAGTGAGGAATCAGAAGCAGTCAGGATCTCAAGCAGCAACTCAGTGTCTCGGGAAGCCTGGAGAGAGTCCTGGCAAGTGACAGTTCATCGCACGAGGCTGGCAGGACTCCATTGTGTTTCCCTGGTGGCCCAGAAGGTCACAGCAAGCAGAACTGTACAAACTCCACGTGGGAACTGCTGGTGCTGCAGAGCCTGCCCTTGGGTCTTGAGACAACACCGTCCTGTACCTTTGGGAGAAGCAAATGCAACCACTGATACAATTGTAAAGAAGGCACAACTATAAAAATAATGGCTGCACTTCCTGTGCTTCCCCTCTCACACCAGGTACGTGCCTGTACCACACAGGGCTATATCTATATATGTCTATACATGCACATGTGTGTGTCTGCACAACTATGATGGAGAGTATTTTCCACTTTCTACCAAATTCCTTAATCTGCAGGCATTTCGTGGACCCTCAGTGCTGCAGCTGCTCCCTAAAGGACATACTTGTGGGTTTCACTTCACTAAAATAAGTATGTTCCAGGAATTCCCAAAAGGCAGCAAAACACTTCCGATTAGAGGCTACCTCAAGTGGCTGCTGCCAAGCAGATGTGATACAGGAACCTTTTCCAAGCCACACTTCCCAAGGTACACGTGGATCTTAAAAAAGACAATAATCTGTTATGTTGGCCAAGAAGGCATCAGCCTCAGGGAGAAATGGAGTCAATTTGATAGAGGAGTTTTGCCCCTCTGCATCTTATTTGTTCCATGGCAAAAGAAAGACACATTAGCTCCAGAGATGTAGGCTCTACTTTGATCCAGCTCTGTTTATGTCTAGAGGCCACCCCATGCCCTGCTTGTGTGCATTAGGGACCTTGTCGGTAAGAGCTGGGGCAGTGGATATTGGAAAACACACATCCTTGGATGCAGACAGTACAATTGCAGAGCAAGAGCAAAAGGTTGGAAATTCTCAACCTTCCCTACATCAAAGGAAGATGCTCCAAGGAGACCACCCTGAAAGCTGCAGGTGGGGAGTTTGAGCCCTGGCAATATACTCTGCCCTTCTCCCACAGTGTCTCCAGACACAGCCAGAGGACACTGGAGTATCTGAGCAGCTGGTGACAGAAACATATCATTTACATAAATGCCAGGAAAGCCAACAGCCATGGCTGCAGCCTTCACCCAGCCTCCACAGGGAAGATGAGGAGACCACCTTGGAGGAGCACCAACTCCACACTGCATCTCCTCCAGCTTCTTCACTGAAGGTCTTGCTCTCTGTGTACCATCCCCATGTCCCAAATCCCTTCTTCATAACATGTTCATCCCCTTCAGCCCTTCCCCAGCCCTTGACTGAGATCCCACCACCCTGCCCTGCTTTCCTGGGCGTGGGGAAAGTTCATGGGAGGCAAAGACAATCCCTGCCCTGCTAACCCCAAATAAGTTCAGCATTCCCAATTCACAGTGTTCCCTCAGAACCCTCCATTTGTTGGAGGAGCAGTAGGATGAGGAGTTTGGCCAGGATGGCTTCAGGGCATGGCTATGGACAGCAGCTCCATGGAGATCCCATCAATGCTCAAGGCTTCACCCAAGCTCCTTATTCTTCAAGAACAGCACTTGCCTCTGAGGCAGGGCTTTAAAAAAAATCTATTTACTGATCAGAGGTAGACCAAGACCTGAAAAGCCATTTCAGAGAAGACGCTGCAAAACACGCTGGGGGTCAGAATCCAGCAGCTGAGCAGGAGATGCAAGAGGCAAGTGCAGGCATAAATGCAGGTCAAAAACCAGCTCCAATCCTGCTCACTTACACCTTGAGGGCAGACAAAGTGCACAACAGCTACTCCACCCCTGTCAGGTAGGGGAAAAGGGTTACCAGTGAAAGCAACATGAGTCTATTCCATAAAATACAGTATTCCAGCAACTTCCTCCAAGGCCACAGAATCACAGAAATCAGCTAGGTTGGGAAAGACCTCTGAGTGCAACCTTTGACTGATCAACACCTTGTCAATTAGACCATGGCACTAAGTGCCACATCCAGTCTTTTCTTAAACACCTCCAGGGATGGTGACTCCATCATGTCCCTGGGCAGCCTATTCCAATGCCTGACAACCCTTCCTGTGAAAAAATTAGAAATTTTTCCTGATGTCCAACCAGACTCCTCCCCTGGCTCAGCCTGAAGCTGTGTCCTTGTCCTGTCACTAGTTCACTGGGAGAAGAAGCCTTTCAGGTAGTTGTATAGAGTGATAAGGTTACTCCTGAGCCTCCTTTTCTCCAGGCTAAAC
>VYZP01018018.1:0-22570 GCA_013400635.1 Hypocryptadius cinnamomeus | reverse complement strand
CCAAGCATACCCAGCTAAAATCAACACTACACCATTCCTAAAACATGAGAAATGAACCAGCTTCAGAGGGAATAATTAACCAATTAAGAGAATAATTATGTGTTTTTCTTCCCTCTCACTAGATGGGGTAGATAAAGAAAAGATACTGAAAAAAAAAATACCATATTTCTTCCTAGAGTGGTATTTTATCCTTTTTGAGATACATAAAACCAATGTTGGGGTGTTTTTTTCATATCCAAGCATAGATATATGCATAAATGTGTTGATCTGTGCTATTTTCATAACACAACCCTGTCATCCTTGACTTTGGGGAGCCCTGGCAAAAAAAAGGGCAGCAGTAAAGCCTGAGCATCTGAATGCTTTAAGTCACATCATTCCCAGTGACAGGATTTTGTTTTCATTCTGAGCAGATTCTGTTTGTGCTAGAATGTTCAGGAGACAGTAAAATGCAGCCAACAAACTCATAAAATAGATCCTGTCAGACAACTAGAGCTTCCTTTAAAAAGCAAGTGAGTATCTTTATTGTTTGAATTAGAAAAAGAAATAGAACAGTGTCTAACTCTAAAGAGCTTTTATTATAATCCTGACATTTCGGCTGCTTCACTTCCTTAATTTTTCATATTTTCTTTGTCAGTTCTATGGAAAATCAAAGTCTTTTTAAGTAATTTTTTTATGAGCAGAGCACACTCAAGCAAAAAGTGGTGTGGTCCAGGAGTGTGGCACTCTCATTGCGGTCTGTCACCAATCTATATGGTTCCCTCAGAAATTGATTATTTCAAGTTGATAATCCCTTAAGAAATGGATGGACATCAATGCCTCATGACCACAGATAAATTTAAACAGTAGAACTGTTAACAAAATTTTAGTACAAGTCAATCAATAAATTGTTCCAATTGCTATTACGCACACAAAGGAAAATGCTCTTCTGCAGGAAAGAGACAGAAAATGCAATAATTCACATCAATGAAGTAATTAAAGGCAATTTTTAGTTTCTCAGTATACACCCTTATAACAGAAAGGGTTTCTCCAATAAATGACAAATATTGATATATTCTCTTTATAAGTGTCATTATCAATAACTATTTGTAACATAATTGTATTATCTTTTCTGTGAATCATTGAACCGAGCAACATTTGTTATGTGTTCTCCTTTTTTCTTAACTTATATTTTCTGCTGTGACTGAGTCATTATGTTCCTCTCTAGATGTACTGAAAGCTCTGGCTCCATTCTCCAGAGCCTTAACCTTTGGTGGAATGAGGGAAGACAGCACACCATGTCTGTTTCTCACAGGCAGGGCAGCCTAACACCAGACAGGAGCTACTGAGGATCAAAGCTTTTTATTCTCATGCTCCCTTCTCTTTGAGACAAGATATCTCAATTAACTCCAAGCTTCTAGGAAGAAGAAATAAGAAGAAAAAGGCACTATTTCATTACAGTTTAAAACTATCAGACAAGGGTTTGTGAATAAGGACACATTCTAGTATGCATGACCATGCCTTAAAAACCAAAATGATATAATTTTCTTGGCAATACCTAGAATTGTTTAATTTCCAAAGCTGATCTTAATTCAGCAAAACTGTTGTGCCATACTACTGGTGAATTAAAGTTGTGATATTTTATGTAAAAACGAAACACAGTGAGTCATTTAGTTCCTGCTCCTGCAGAAGTTTGTTTGATGCGTCCATGAAAAACAAATTGTCTCCCTCTATTTTCCTTGCAGGGAAGAGGGAGAGGAGAAGATGGAGTTAATACTTTTAGGTATAAATATCAACAAGCAATTTTTTTTTCCTATGAAAATGTTTCCCAAAGGGAAAAGAAAAATCTATCATTCAAGTAACAGAATTCAAAGGGTTTCATTGTCACTCAAAGACAACTTTTGGGAGTAAGATGTCAATGGCCCAGCTGCTTCAGCAGCCACGTGCAGTGAGCACTGAAATTCAGACTGGAAGGCAGCAGCCTTGAGGTAAACTGCAAATGAAAATGGTTTTCACAGACTCCAGGGGGTCCCATCAACATTATTTCAAATGAAATATTAACAGAATATATTCATAAGTAATAGTTCTAGATGATCTAATAGAGTCAAGTCTTGCAATTACTTGAAACACATGAGCCACAACAGAGTAGGTCATTGCTTCAGAGTGGGTTTGCAGTGCTTATGTCTGTGAAAGAGCAGCAGCAGGCACTCCTCAGAGAGACACTAAAAGCCACCAGAAAGTCCTGAAGGGTGTGACAATGAAGCTGAAGGCTCCAGTATCATGCCAGTGTTATGAAACAATCAGCAGACTTGTGTGCACAATAACTTCAACCCTTCTTTGATGCTCGAAATAGGCTCTGCTGAATGCCAGCCCTCCCAGATGAATGCATTATAAAACCTGCTGAGGAAGTGCCAGGAGTACTCAAGCTACATCCCAGAGGTATTCAGACACATCTTATTGCGTATTTTTAGCTGTCACACATGACAGCAACTACTGCTTTTGTTGTACAGTAAATACCACTGTCTTCACTATACAGAAAAGTAAACTTTGAAGTTTAGATGAGTACAGTGGAAAAGGTGACTGATCTACTCAGTCATTTTTCACTTCCATAGAGTAGAATCTGCTATAGATCCTAATGTATTGGTATCACTCAGACAACATAGCAGTCATATCTCATCAGTCAGCTTTGCACAGAATGAAGGACAGAGAGAAATTCTAGAACCCACACATAATCATTGTAAGACCCAAAGAATGTCCAGGGTACCACATATCTGCAGCCAAACTCCACGGAATAATGTGACAATTTCTAGCATCAGATTTAGGTGCTGTATTTTAACTTTTATATCATTCTTCCTCCTGCTTTTCTCACAAGTAGCATGGATTCTGCTGGGTTCTGTCTTTTTACCTGTGCAGAATACTGAAGACTTCAGTTTTATAGAACTAGAAACAGTTGTGGAATGGAAGAAAAAGAAATTCTTCCTATTATGGATGCATGATCACAGCATATATAACTGTGCCAAAGATCATCCAACATCATTTTAATTGAGATTTCTGCTCCCAGTGAAGTTGTAACTGCACAAGCTAGCTCTGTAAGTATCTACCTAGGTCTCAAAGGTGCAAAATTTTCAAGAAAACAAGGTGTCTTTAACAAGACCAGCTGCTGTACCTGGAAGTACCAGAGAAGTTTCTGGGCACCAGAGATTCTTTTAAGTGGGGCCAAGGATGTATTTTCAAGCTGGCACTAACATGGCCACAGTGCTATTAATATTTTAAGCAGCTGGAAAGTTCTCCCTGGTACTCCACGTATGATCTGATGTATGCACCACATCTCCCACTGCCATTCTAACAACCTCCTGCCCTCAAGCACACACACATTAATATCCTGCCTCAAAACCAGTATTGAGAAAACATACTTAAAGGAAGACAAAATAAGAATAAAGAAATGACATCTGAGCATCTGTAGAGCAGAACCAGAAAACACCTTTCCTGAACTATAAATTATGAGTACTTTTAAAGCACTCATCAGGAATCATTTTTTCTAGCATTTTGTAGGACTTTTATTTGCACACAAAAGTCTATATTTAGTTCCAATCAGTTGGTACCCATTTAATTGTTTCAATAAGTCACAGTATGCAAACAAATGTCCACTTCAAGGCTTTTTTACTTTTGGAACTTTTTGGTTGAAAATTAGGTTCAGTTGATATGACTTCCTTCATCATACAAAGTAGAACAGATTTCTATATCCAGATTGAAATATACACCAATGGATATTGAAAATATTGTCTCAATACAGAAATTAGTTGTACTTTGTAAACCCCCACTCCCCCACAAAAAAAAAAAAAAGAGTTAAAGTAGGTTTCAAGATCTTTTAATATTAGTAAAAGAAGGAATATATGTTGTATGTTAAAACTACAAAGTGAACAGAAGAGAAAGTTATATAAGAATGCTGGAAATTAACAAAACGAGTGAGTCCTAAAACATTTCCATGCAGACACATGACTGAAGAGTAACTCCTCATGGCTACCTGACAATGCAGCCTGACTGCCCAAGAGTTTGGACAGGATACTCCCTTTCACTCTTTTAGAAAACTAACCACCAAAAAAATACTCAAGGGTCCTGAACAAATTTTTTTAAACTGGAAGTTTGTTTACAGTAACACTATCAGGATACAGAAATATGTGATGTAGACCAGACACATTAAAGTATCAAGGTTTAGGTCCATTAGATCTCCAGCAGGAATTTGTAAACAGCTTATAACAATAGGGTTGTCTTAATCACTTAAGCAGTGTGTAAAATGCTCAGACACCCACATAACCCAAGTGCCAATTAACAAATCTCATTATTGCCAAATTACTTCCATATTTCCTCTTCAGATCCGGAGACAAGACTAAAAGTAATTCGTCAAAAAATTGCTTNGTTGTCTTAATCACTTAAGCAGTGTGTAAAATGCTCAGACACCCACATAACCAAGTGCCAATTAACAAATCTCATTATTGCCAAATTACTTCCATATTTCCTCTTCAGATCCGGAGACAAGACTAAAAGTAATTCGTCAAAAAATTGCTTCCATTCCAAGTTACTTCATTATTGCTTTTTTTACCACAATGCTGCACCAGAATGTATCATCTCTGTGCTTTGCTAATGAAACAGTAAGTGATCACCTTTGGTGCCCTACTTCCTATGAAAACAAATGTACACAGAACAAAATCATCACTGATAATAGCATCTATTCCTTTGTCCTTATTGGTATTGGTCCTCATTTCTTTTTTTTTTTTTTTCCTCTTATTATGGTATCAATTTTACCTTAATTAAAAAAAAAAAAAAAAGACCAATCAAAAGTGCCATATTCTTGTATCTTCTTTACTTGATAGCTTCTGACATTCAAGAAAAGAAGACTGGCCTGCCAGAAGTCAAAGAATCTGTAAAAGTCTCCAAATATGCGGGGGATAGTGGATGACACATAAAAACAGTCATTTACTGCCAAAGGGGATAGACTTCTTTGGCTTTGGTTTTTCAAGTCTCTGTACCTATGCTTTTATTGCATTTGGTAATATATGGAGTGATTCAAAGCAAAATGAAGTGAATGAAAGGACTCCCAGAAGTTTTGGTGAGCTTTGAATGAGACTTTTTTCTGCACAGATTGTTCCCCGGGGACAGAAAATGCATTCATTAAGCACTGTGCATTAAAGCAACACAATATGAATGCTATGCAACTGTGTAAAACACAGTTGCCATCACTTGACTTAAAATATCTTGAAATGTTTTGCTTTATGGCATTAAAAGTAACTCATTTTCTTGGACTGTTGTTGCTAAGGTTTGGTTTATGTAAGTGTTTTAGGAAGAAAGCAGTCTGAAAAATACACAACTAGCACAGCAGAGAACTCATTATTCTTTCAAATGCCTCTTTTGAAAATCCTTTCAAACTTTTTATTCTGTTGATTCAACAGGAGAGCCATTTACAAGTAAAAAGAATAGCAAGAAAATGGTGCTTCAGAGCTCTGAAGAAAAGAACTGTTTTGTAACACTTCTCAACAATTCTGCGCTACTGGCCCTTGAATTCCCCCCACTTTACTCCCCCAGCTTACACACACCTGGGACTGTAAGTAAAGACAGATGTCCTGGTGTCCCTTGTGGTGCCCAGACAATCCTCAGTCCCTATTTTGATGGATACATGGTGTCCTCTGGGTCTGTGGGACTGGTGCTTCCAGAGGACAAGCACGTGCTGGGCCCTGCCTGGGTGTACAGTCGGTCACATCAGGTTCATAACTGGAGCTCCTCTGCAGAGGTCAAGCCCAGCACAGCCCAGGTGCAGGGGATGGCCCTGGCTCATGCCCAGGACTCACACAGGAAGCTCAGGGTTACCTGGAGATTTCACTGTGGCTGTGTGGTCACAGTGATGGCCCAGCTGAGCCCAGGATTTCTGCTTGGCTGGCTGATCAGCAAGAGCCGCTGGTGCAGCTGGGTGCACAAACATTACCCAGATGGAGCTCCTAAGTGGAAAGTGATGATGTGACCAGGGAATTCAGACATAAGAGTGTCAGATGTGGGTAAGACTTATACACATGAGCATGTGGGAAGAGGAACTGATCATAGAAATCCTGCTATTTGGATCACCATTCCTGGGCATCCCAGTGATGGATTAGTCAAACTGGAAGTAGGGAATTCCATCCCAGCTTTCTGGATGAGTTCTTTACCACCCCCTAACACAGGGCAATTCTACGTTACAGGACCCCTCACAAGTTCTCTGTAACACACACAAAATAATTTCATCACTTTAAAATAGGTTGGCTCCATGGTGAATATTTCTTGGAATTTTACCCCATATTCCTAGACAGCATTACAAAATACTCCAAATATAGTAATTCCACAGAAATACTACAAAATTTACCAAAGAAATATATTTCATTTAGAAGAGTACATTCTAGATAATTCTCTTATATGCAGCAAATATGAGATTCAGATTGAATTAATTTCATTCTTTCATTTCCATTCATTTTCCTTTCTTTTCTTTTCAGCAATCTCAATCTTATGGTTTTCAACAGCTGAGTGCCTAATAGTCTGTGTGGCCACGACCTACTATTATGAAATCAGTGTATGGAAATTAAAGCTAGTCATTAATATGGAAAAGAGTGATTTTAAGCAAACAGAACATTGTTGTGTTATCTTACACCAGGGCTGAGAACAATACATAGGTAATTGCTTCCAAACAGTAACACTTTAGTCATTTAGATAGTGACTTGGAAACAGAAAAATACCCTAAGGAATCTTATCACAATTTTTCTTTGTCTTTCTTAGGTAAAGAAATTATTCCCATTAAAGTTGGCAAGTTGCGATACTTTGTTGTTTTCTGTTGTAAAGCTCTATTAAAATAGAGAAGAATGGAAAGAAACTCTTGGCATGACACTGGGTAAATTAAAGTTAAATTGCATAAATCTATGTTAATAAGAACAGGACACAAAGAAGGATGGGGAAATTATATTGTATTCAATCCTAGGCTGCTTTCACAAAGCAAAGTTGCATCTGTGTCTTTCAGTATTTTTGCAAAAATAACCCTCCTGAAATATCTTATTCTGTTAGACATTCATGCTAGGAGCAACTTTTAAATGGATGTTTCATTGGCAGCCTAACTTCCTGTGTCTTGGCAATATGTAGACAGGGTTTAAAAAACCATTATTTTTAAACAGGGATTTTGAGGCTTCAGATCTGACACTGATTTGATTCAATTCTTTTCATATTTTTATTTCTAAGTGCATTTCAGCTGAACAGATTTTATTAATAAATACAATTTTCATATTAAGTTACAGATGGGGTTTTAAAATAGCTAAATGCCTGGAACAGCAATAGCAAGAAAACCTTTCTTTTATGTATAGAGAATCAGGTAGTGGTGATTCAGGACCTGAATGGTGCCCATGTTTCTCCAAGCACCTGAATCATCCAAGGTGGGAGTCAGCTGGCTGGAATGCTGGCATTTACTTAGAATCACATTTTTAAGTCAAGTGACACACCTTCAAAAGCCCCCACAAGGATTAACTAACATATAGAGATCAAAGCTATAAAATAGAGCTCAGCTGAATTACACAGAAAAAATGAGTTGTACTGGGCTTTCTGGTGAGATATTTTTCTTAGTGCCTGTTTTCTGGCAAAGGAACACAGCAGGATAGGAGAAGATGGAGTATGGGAAGAGCACCACCATTCTCTGACAGTTGATGAGATAAATGTATTTAATCCTGAGGCTGGAGAAGAACCTCTCCAATAATCAACATAACATGGTCAACATATTTTGCATCTTCCCATTGTTCCACTCAGCAAATACTTTTCTACTCAAACGCAACAGAATGCAAAAGGGAAAACATTTCAGCTGGATCAAAGGCATATGATGAAAACACCTTCTAAAGCATTTGGGGCACACCGACACTGCAGAGCCTTTTGTCAGGGTTTGTTTGCCCAGTAGGAAATGTGGGTGGGAATCTCCACTACAATGATTCTATTACCTATACTTCTCAAGCCAGATAATTTATAAGAAAGTTGGAATATTTCACATGGATTCACATTGTGCCATCTAAACACAGTCTTCAGCGACTCCAAACTTGCTATTTAAAGAGTATGCAAGTATGCTTCTTGCAAGATTATCTTTTCAGAAATTCTTTTCAGAATGTTCACAGGTAATGTGAACTGAATTGTCTGAAGAAATGTTTAATAAATTTTCAATTTGAAATTCTGAGTTAATATATGAGAGGCATTCAGTTTGCATGGCAAATTATTTGTCTATCCAAGTGAATAAAGGAAGCTGAACCAAATGTACTCACCAGATTTTTAAGTGATACTTTCTCATTACTAACAAAGGAGTAAGACAATCCATGCACTTTTTGGAGTTTCCCTATATTTTTGAAGTTTCCCTCCACTTGAACAGCTTGCATATTTGGAATGAGACCAAATGTGATACTGAGGGTGAAGCACCACAATATACAGCCTGCTTTCTTGGAAAGGATCATGATCGACACAAACATTCAAAATTTGTGCTTTTCATTGACACTATGATCCCAGTCACTTTGATGCTGGACTGCTGAAAAAGGAGTCTTCAGGAAGTGTATCTCATAACTCCTTAGTCTATTGCAAACCTTCCTACCTCTGAGCTCCCTTCCAGAAAGTTGTATAAAACCTGAGCTTGCACATTAAATTCAGCTGGGAATGCTATTATCAGAAGCATTTGGGGTGTGCCTATGCTGAAAAGAGCTGTCAGCCTGACTAAACAGAGAATCCAGTCTGTAATCTGTAAATTCATCTACAGCATCTGGCCAGGATTAAAAAGACCACAAAATTTGAATGAGAGGATATTTTTGTGCATAGATAGGATGAAGGTCTTCAGCTGACACTTGAATGAGTGGAATATGGCCAAATTCTGCTGTTAAACAAAGACATCAGCAGTTCCCCATTAAAAAGGTTCACTAAAGAAATCTTTTAGTTGCATATATGTTACATATAAGTATTTTATATATGCATTTCTGGGGGATATATTTATATATTCATTGGACTAAGTGCCATATCTAGAAACATCAAGATATATGAGAGTCTAACAGTCCAGTGTTTTTAAAGTCCCCAGTCTGAAAGAAATCCAGTAAGATATCTAAATACCTCAGAAAATCTGGTTTCTAAACACTCAAAAATAAGTGTCAAAAGTAGTAGAAACTCATTAAAAATTCATACTGCTGCATCATTCAGCCATCCACCAAAACAACAGAAACATTCCTTAATTCAAATGCAGGGAAGGGTATTGCAAATTTAACATCACACTGTTACCACTTTCTCACACATCCTTATCAGATGCATATTTACACAGATCTTCCTGAAATTTAAAAGGGTAGCACAAACATTTCTTATTAAGACCAAATTCATGGTACAAAATTATTTCCTTACTTTTGGGAGGGAAGCTCTTGATCCTGAGCTTTGTGTGGTCATTGTCAAAACTGTAGTGATGCCCAGTGCAACTCTGGCTGGAGCAGCATCCATGTTGATCCAGAAAGAAACCCAGGATAAAATGACAATCAGCAGGCTAGGAATGTACATCTGGATTAAATAGTATCCCATCTGACGCTCCAAATGAAACTTGACTTCAATGCATGTAAACTTTCCTAGAACATGAAATTACTTTCATAAATGCTTTTTGCACATTTTTATCTTGTTTGCTGAACATAAGTTAGATGTGTGGCCTGTTTCCTAACCTAATACTGTGAGCAGATCCTGATACACAAACACTAGTCAGCCACGTGTTGCATACTAGCTTGGGGGAAGCATGGGAGCACTGAAGTATACTGTGCCCAGTTCATATTAACTGAGAAAATGAATATTAGTACAATTGTTTCACCTCCAGAAACTATAATGTAATGCTTCTTTTCTCAAAATTCATTGAGCTTTTACTTTAGTCAAATGTAATGTTAAGTATTAAAAGGGAACAGCATTTTGGTCTTTTAGAGGCATGAGATTAAGCAATCTTGTTTGAACAGAGAAATTGTAAACTACTGCTCTTACAGTCCTAGGGTAGATCACACTCCTCACTCTGCCAACGTCATTTGCCTCTGTCTGTGGATTATGTCTCACAGCAGAATCAATTCAAAGTCCACTGTGAATTTTGCTAGAAGTCTGACCCAGGAAACCTAAACCAATCTCTCGTGGAAGGTGAGAGATTCTTCACACAAGCGCTAGCTGCTGCACAGCAGTCCTGGGGGACAGAGGTTTTGGCTTGCCTGGCAGTGGAAGGAGTTGTGGAGCAGGAGATGCAGAGTCCTGAGCTGCAACAGTGCATCAGCTACTAATGCAATCACTCTGTGCTGCTCTCAAAATTACTCTGGGTTAGGTACTCACTCCAGGCAGACTACAGGAGAGCCTCTCACTCCTAAAGTGTCATGCTAATGGTTCCAAACCCTTTTGTGTTGGTTGGAAAATGAATGAAGATGCATTTTCCCTCGTTCACCCTTTCAGGGGAAATTAGACTGTTTCCTCCTTTTTGTGATGTCCTTATATTTTCCTGGTGGTCTACAGTGCTGAATGGTGGGTGCCAGAGTCAGCACAAAGGGGAGTGCAGAGGCTGTTTGAGAAAAAAAGGAGTGCAGACTGAATAATATCCTCTGACAGCCCAGAAGTTCTATAATGAGTGAGCTGTGACTTGAAAGGCAGGTGCTGAGACCTGGGCACAGGCTGTTCCTGACCAGTCTGCCCATACAGAAGGGAGCTGGGAAGGGCTGTGGTGGCCACCTGTGGCAGCAATGGCATGAGTAGCACCATCTGTCACAGGCTCTCCAGACTTCTGTGGCACAGCCTGGACAGTGAGTTCAGGAGAAGGCTGAGTAATAAGTTTTATCCACATTTTAATTTCACACTAAACCTGAAGGAACAAACTACAGAGAAGACAGTAGTGGGGGTGCCAATCACAAAGTTTTCCTTCCTTGGTACTTTGGGCTCCAAAATGAGAGGCTGCATTGATAAAAATTAAACCAAACAATTTTCATAAGAAATAAATGTGACATTATTTTTGGCAGAGACAGAACATCTCGCATTGTATTATTTCATACACTGAAACAAATGTATTTGATGCAACCAGATCAGCTCTTATGCTGAAATGATGAAAAAGCTATTTTAGATGAGAGGGATTATATCTAATCCCAGAAAGCACCCAGAAAACTGTTCTCAAAATGCTGTCCCCATTAAATAAACTCCAAGCAGCTAAATCAAAATTTTAACAGTTTTCTCTTCCCCGTAAAGCTAAAGCTAGAAAACACAGCATTATAGACTCCTAAACAGCAAATGAAAGAACAAAACTTAAGAGTATTAAACAAAAAATTTCCCAACATTCCATGTCCATACACTATTCAGATCAGCAATGAAAGCATTGTCTTTTCACATGCTACATCTCATAAATTAGACTACATATAAAAGCTGGTGAAAATTTAATATTTTTCCTCATTGGAAATATGATATGCTGTAGAAACAAACTAGGTCCAGAAAAATTAGTACTTTAAAAGTGATTAATCAATATTTAATAAAAGAGTTTTTCAAAATGGTTCATTTTCAGAATATCAAAACAATTAGATATTTTATCAGTTTTTTAATATTTTAAATACCTCAATGATTTTAAGGACATTAGAATACTTTAATGAAATTAAAGCGAACTTTGAAATTAAATCTTTCAGAATAATAACAGAAAGAAAATTTCTTTCTATTCAGATTTAAAAATAAGTGTGACTGAATCAAATTTTAATTTCTTTTTTTTTTCCATTTTACCCATATTTTTCCTTTACAAATTGACAAGAGATACCATTGGAACAACCGATAGAAAAAAATAGAATAATGCTCACCAGTGTTGTAATGTTTTGTGCAATAACCAAGTTCTTTATCTTCTTTTAAAATAAACTGTGGCAAGGTCAAACCCTCTGCAACTTGCACAGGTCCATCACTTAGCCACTCAAATATCAGATCATTCATGGTGTAGCCAACTGTAATAAAGGAATCAGAGTTTATTAGATGGCAACTGACCAGAAAAGAGCCAATGTTCTTATGTCTGAGAAGCATGTCTTTTATTGCAACATGTGTTATCTCAGTTACATTTTCAAACTGTTCAATTAACAGCACAATTCCTCTTAGTTTTTGGTTGCTATAACTGCATCATTACTCTCTGAAAAGCAAGAAGTAAACACTGCTATATTCTGAAGTACTGCCCTGGTTTGCCATCAAAACCTAACTTTGCTGGCCCAAATTAGTCTAAGATTCTGTGGGCACAAAGGCAAATGGCAGCCCACAGTTCATAGCTATACAGACAAATCCTTTCTCCCCTAAACTAAAAAAAAAAAAAAAACCAAAAAAAACCCCCAAAAAAACCAAGCAAACAAAACAAAACAAAACAAATCAGGGTAGACTGGTACCTACTGAATACTGGGAATGATCACTGGCACCTGCCAGAGTCTGAGCCATTCCTGGGTTTATCTGATTGTTACCTGGGCAGGTGGAGGCAGTGCAGTGGTGTGTGCTGGCTATGCCACAGCATGGAGGGTGTGTGCTGGCTCCCCAGGCCATGCCCTGCCTGGGTTTAGCACACCAGAATTGCTGTATTTACCCCTGGAAGTGGTGCAACTCTGATGGGTAAGGTGATGTGACCCAGGAGGGAGAAAGATAAGGGAGCAGGAACAGCACAGAAACAGGCAACCCTCACATTATGGTGATAAACGTAATTCCCTTACAAAACAGGAATACTGAGTCTCACCACACAAATGTGATGATGTAAACACAATCTAATCACTGAATGTTAGGGTAAAAATTTGTTATTTGATAGATAAGGCAATTGGGCACTCACAGCTCTCGAGCTGCATTGTACACGTCTGTACATCCATAGGAAAATTCTTCAAGTCCATGGGACAGGACAAGGTTAAAGTGAGCCTAAAATTAGAGGGAGAAAAAAATATGTTAGACATCTACAGGTTTCATCTAAAGCCCCATACTTAGAGCTCAAAGGATCAAGACCAACACCTCAAAGGCTGGGCTCATCTCCCCCTTGAGCTGTGGAGATAAAATGTGTGAGCAAAGCAGATACTCACAGCCTGCTCTGTCTGAGCAGAGCAGAGGCAGAGAAGACAACATCAGGTCAGTAAGCTATGCTCTCCACTAATGCACCAGTGAATGTTTTATGTACAATACTGAACCAAACAATCCAAAAGCTGAAATGCCTGGTCATGGGACACATGGTTTTATCTTGGAAAAGCAAAAAAAAGAGGAAACAACAACCATGGCGTTTTTTTAACAGAGTGCTTTTGTTCTGTTGGAATGAGTCCCATTTCCAAGCCTTCATTCTTACTGCTTAGCCACTAAAAGAAGGAAAAAAACATTATTCGGTAAAAAAATCACATTGCATTAAAGGAGTACAGATAGAAGAAAGTAAGCCTAAAGGAACATAATCATACAAAATATATTTCTCTTTTAATTTTTCAGTTGTTATTGTCCCAGATAAAGCATAACTTTACTTAAATGGGAATACTTTTAATGTTTCTTTCTTTCTTTCTTCCTTTCTTTTTTAGTTGATTTAACCTTTTAACGTTTGATTGAAATCTATTTCAAGACTGTCTCTTCTGGTTTTTTTTCTTTTTTTTGTGTGAGAAGAAACCATTTTTAGCTAACAAAGATATTGAGATGGCCTAATTACAAACAACTAGCTTTGATAAACAGTATAAATATTAGGATTTTGTTTTAAATAATATTTTTAAAATACATTTTTATTTCTGATCACATTCAGCACAAAAAAACCCCACTCTGAAACAAAGAACGCAAAAAAAAAGCCCCTCTGTGCCCATTTATTATGAAGGGCAGTAACAAGTCTGATTTGAAGGGACACAGAAACATTGACATAATGACAATAATTTTTAGTTATGTCAGTGGACCCACAGATCACCTGTTTAGAAGTATAACCTTGAAAAATGTTGTCCTACAAACGTATGTGATCTCTACAGAGAAATACTTGACTAAATTCTCTCTCCAAAGATGATTTTGTGGTTCTTAGCACATACAACTGATTCAAGGTCTTTCAGTCTATTTCTTCACCACGTGAAGTTTTGGAGACCACCTGACTGGGGCTTCTAGCCATAAAATCACTGTGACAAAAAGATGATATTTAGATAACTGAAATCAAAATTGTCTCACCCAGATCTAAGATTGCATTCAACATCACTGCTGTTGCCTACATGTGGGCTAACTAGAAAAAGTTACACTATTTTCATCTTGACACAGTCTTCAGCAAACAAGATGACAGTATCAGGAAACTGGAGATCACATTTATGTGGAAGTGAGATGACAAAAAGTCCCCAGTCTCAACATCTCCATAGGAAATAAACTCACATTTAACCTTTGGAATCAAATAGCAGAAATATTAAAAAAATTAAATTTTCATCTAGAGAAAAAAGCTTATCTAGTAGTTGTGTAAGTGTCATTGAAAATCTGTCCTTTCCTGATTTAAATATTTTAAGTCCTTGCAAATGTTAACTAGTCTCATTTTCGCTAGGTAATTTCCTGCATTAAAGATTGAGCTAATTAAGTTGCTAATCCCCAGCATTAACAAAACACTGCCTCTGTCCCTTTCCTGAAACATTGCTATATCAAACTCCCTTATTTTCAGTCATTTTCTAAATATGGCTTAGATGTTTTAAGCTCTTTTCAAACATGCCTTTATGCAAATGCAGCCTTTGTAAATATGTCATTTGTTTGCATTCATTGAAGTAGGCATGGGCTATTCACCCCTTCAATTTTACTGACTGTCAGGTGTGGACTGCACACTGACTGGGTTTCCTTTCTTATTCAGCCCTTTCTACTCCCCAAAAATTCAAGTAATTTGGGGGTTTGACTACATACATGGTCAGGAAGGCCCCTTGTTATTTTAATATCCAATTTATGAGAAAGCAAATACACCTAGTTGCAGCTTTCAAGATTCACAAGGAAAAAAATCTATCTCCACTGATATAAGGCAGATATATCAACCTTTTTTTCCCCTGGACGTGAGATGAGAAAATTATGTAGGCTTATTTTATAGGTCCACACAAAGCCTAATGTCCTACTTTCTCTTCCTAATCATTGTTGTCTTTCACAAAGACTTAATTATTCTCTTCTCATCCTGAAAAATGAAAAATAATTTCTATTCACTGTGTTGATGAGACTCGCTCAAGACATCATGTTTATAGGTAGTTATAGTTTTACCTCTGCCTGTTGTTCACCTCAGCACAGTAGCCATTCAGAATTAACATCTTTGCCTCTAGTCCCTTTTAGCAGCAGTAATGCAAGTGTCGAAATTAGTGGTTAGAGCCTTGTATCATCCACAGATCCACTAATTTTTAACAAGATTACTACATACTAAATGTTCAGCAGCTGGAATTTGAAATAGATCCACTGAAGTCCATGGTGGTGGGTCAATTTGTACCAGTTGACGCCTTTTCAGTAAAACTAGGAGTCTGCAAATGTTTCCAAACCCCAGTGCCACGTCACTACTTATATATATCTACATTAATAAGGACAGGAGGTCATAAATGGAAAGTGTTAGGTAGATATAGCTACCCACATTGCTGATAATAACAGTGTCATTGACAGAAAATATTTCAGCAAAATGAGTGTCTCACACTTGGCAAATTTAAGAAGGGCCCCTGGAGGTTTGGAGCAAAGAGCAAATTTAATGGGGAATTACACTGATGAATACTTTAATCGTTAATAAAACAGAACAAACTGCTACAGAACAATTATTTTATTTTCCAGGCATCCCGCCACCAAGGCATTTGAGATGCATAAACAACAGATTGGTGGTGGAGAACCATAAAACACTGATGGGAAGTGCTTTATGAACCATCTGTAAAACTGAAGTGAGAAGAAGTTGACCAGGGACTTGATTTTACCTTCCATTACCTGAGCACCCTCCACCCCACGGCAGCCACACCCAGGTGGCACAGCTGGCTCACAGAAAGCTCTGGGGCTGAGCACATTTTATTTTCCAGCTGAGCAGAGAGGGCTCATGAGGGAGCAGGAGAGAGTCACGTCTCCAGTGCCTCAGCACACCAGGCAACGTGCCAGGGACAGCAAGCTGCCTCAGAGAAGAGGAAAAGCTGCTCTCTTCTTTCCCTCCCTACTCCCTCACTCAACCCACAGCCAAGGAAGACTCAAACCCTGGAATAATGCAAATAAGAGTATGAACAGAACAAAATACAGAATCAGAGCCAGAAAACGAAGAATGAACAATTAGCTGCCACTGTGACAAAAATAATAAATAAATAAATAAATAAGTAAATAAATGATGTTACTGAGCAGCACTGTAGCACAGACAGGGCTATAATCCAAGTACTCCAGGGCAGCATTCTCTGTATTATGTTTTGGACCCTCTTTCTGACACCTTAAATGCCTTCAAAGCGCAGCAGGCACTGCTGAGATTTCTTCACTCAGCATTTCATTCAAACTCCCCTCTTTCATCCCCTGGTTTCACTATAAAGTGCTGAGATATCACTAAGACTTGGCTTGTTGGCCTGTTTCTCTTCCCAGCCCCACTCAAAATCTTTAAATTTCTCATCACCCCAGGAACCCACTTATAGCATCACTCAGAGGTCTGCATTCCCCAATTTCTGCAGGCAGGAAGGCAAGGTCCTCTAGGCTGTGGCCACTGCCACAGAAGTCAAAATAAGGCATCTCATGGGAAAAAATAAATAGTCTGACTACTTAATCAGAAACCCTCATGCTGGTTATCTTTCACACCTGAGCATGTTTTGCAATGTCAGTGTTTTCTCCTGGTGTGAGCTGCCATGGCCCAGGTGGGCCAGCAGAAGAGCTCAGCACAGGCACTGCTGCTGCCCTGAACGCAGCTGCTGCATGGTCATCCTCTTCCGAGGAAAAGGCACTGCAGGGGTGGCACACACCTGCAGCCAAGGGGGCTCAGAGGCAGTTATGTGCAGTGCAACCAAGTCCTGGGCTCAGTACTGGGGCTGAGATATTGTGTTTGCTGCCTTTATCCTGTTCCTGCCTTTATCCTGTTCTTTCTCCAGCTCAGAGACATTTTCCCCACATCCTCCTATGCCTGCCCATCTACCCTGCGTCTCTCTCAGGGACACCTACATGACACAGAGCCCAGACACCTTCCTTTGCCTCCTGGTCTATCCTCACACCCTCTCCCCTCCTTCTCCTGTTTACAAATTCCTGTCAAATGCCACTCCCACCTGCTTTCAGGGTATTGAGCTGTGAGGCCAGTCTGCCTTTGACAACTAACCCCCAAAGCAGCACCATCAGTAGAGGGTAAGGATCTTGAATTTAAAAAATTTAAAAAATAAAAAAATTCAATAGAAATAAAATCTTTTAAAATAGATTATTCCCAAGATGATTTCCAATCACATTCTTTCACTTGAGGGTTTTGAATGCTGGGGCTCCCAGCCATCACACCACTTCTCTGATAATCTCACAGTGCAACAAAAACACTTCAGAGTACTTCACAGACAGACTCCTTGTGAATGGGCTGCAACACAAATCTGAAGTAATGAACTGCTGGTATTGTGTTGAACATTTAGGGAATTGTGTTTGCACATTACATAATCCAGGATTTTTAAAAAATAAATCTAGGAGAATATATCATTTTAACTGAGATTTGACATGTTGCCTTGTCTGCAGCAACCACTGAACTGTGTTCTAACCCACTCCTTTACAAGCAGCTATCATTCCTTAGCCTGATGTCTTGCAAGACACCCAAAACTTCCCTTGATCTCACTGACATCTCATCCCAGAGGAGGACACTGGTTCCACAAGAGAAGGGCCCTGGGGATCATAATACATAGTGTACCATGACAGGGGAGTTTTCATTAGTTATTCTGCAAGAAAGGTTGGTTTTGAGTGGGCTACAGAACAACTGCCTCCTCACAGAGTTTTTTGTAATGATAAATAACTAGGATCAGTCCTGTTATGTATAGAAATACTGTTGGGAGTTTAAAAAGTCCTGTAGATAAGGGTATAAATCCCTTCTGTCTGCAAAAAAACCCAAGATTATCTCCTCACTAGCATGAAAAGCAATAAATGCCTCACCATGAGTAGGCATCATGTTAAAAATAACATTTTGTTTCTATTCTTATCCCTTCATTCTTTCACACTACGCCCATCTGCACCTCAGCTGCTGGGACAAGAGATTTCACAATCTAGGATTTTATGCTGCAAATTCCAGAACATAAATAGCACATGCATGATCACTGGTAGCATTGGCTACGTGCCATTTTTATCACAAAACTAATACCTGTGCAAACCCCTCAGAGTTGGATTTAGTGAGACAAGTGGGATTTCTTTTTTCCAGCATTGTTAAATCTAAAGATGCTATTGTAAATTACAAGGTTTCTGGTATTTTTCTTAAAGCTTCAAGCTGACAATAAAGTTAAAGATATTTTAGTGGTACTTCTTTTCTTTGAAAGATTAAACTCCTGATCCTTCTAGCTGCTGAAATAACATTAAAATATTACCTAAGCACAAGCAGATAAAGTTCCCTATTAAACTGGCAGGGGAGATGAAGTTGCACAGCAACCATGACAGCATTGCATGACACAGGAGCAAATGCCATTCAGGCTAGTGACACTGAAAAAGGGAGGAGAATCTAAAATCTCTTTATATTCCTCCCAGCCCCCTCTCTTGGGTGCCTGAAAGAAGGGCACACACACTGATCACTTATCAGAAGGCAGGAAAAAAAAATTCCCAGTGGCATTCTTCTTTTAAATGTCTTTTCATTGTGTAGTCCAGCTCATTATTTTTTTAGGGACCTGACTCATCATTTTGAATGCCAATTCTGGTAATTTTCACAGTCTACAGGCTTTGTCCTGTTAAATGGAACAGTCAAACTGACTGGTTTTTCCTTATTTTTGAGGAGTCCTGGAATTCCTCTCTAATATTTGTCATGTTCTGCAGCTTCATTTCTGCCAGGTGGGAATAGGCTGAAGTCGAGCTTAGAGGAGACGTGGAACCCTCTCTGCAATGGCAAAATGTGAGTTACAGCCTGGAGTTTCACGTACTGCTGTTTCTGAGCATGTCCTCACTCCCTCCAGTGCTTTGCCTTGCTTCATGTACTGCTTAACAACACAGGAGCTGGCACAGAGCGGGGTGGTGGAGTTCTCATTTCAGGCATCCCACTTCTCATTGTAATGCAATCACTGTCTGCAGATAGACAATGCCAGCACATGAGCTGCCAGCAAATGATTTTCCAATTATTGCTCAAACAAATCTATGAAATTAAATTCAAGTGTGGTTGTACGTAACAGTTAAATTCTGTAAGCACCTGTTTCCTTTACATCAGGAAAAGTATTTCACCTTTTCTTTTTTTCTCTGTCATTTTCTATCTTAGTTTTCCTGCAGTGTGTGTTTTGTATGGTGTTGCTTTCCTCCTGGCATGATGACATCTCTGTTCTAAGCCATATATTTCAATCCAATTGGCACAAGACCTTTATCCCTGGGACCATGTTCTAGAAGAACATGCTTTTTTGTACCATTTAGGAAAGGTTCCTTCACCTGCATCATTTTACAGCTAACCTTTAGCTGGTTAAATGAAGTGATTGATCACAGCAGTTGAGGGCAGGCATTGCCAATAGCCATAAGGAGGGTGGTACACAGGCGTCTATTGGCTGTGCAACCATCCCATTGGCACAGATATTCAGAAGTAGCCCCCTGCCAGTATTTTTGATCCTGCCAACCAAGATCAACTTCACGTGTACAAATTGGTCTCCAGCAGCATTTCTCACTTTTTTACTTAGAACAAAGTCTTCCCTTTTAATTGAGACACAGGAATACAGGGCTGTAGAAGTGACATTTCTGCCATCAAGTCTGATCATCTGCTATCACCCAGAATCACATCCTCTCAACTCTTTCAAAAATGATCAAAGTTTATTTCATGATATCTAATGTACGTGTCCGTATTTCTGCTGGAATATTGTTGCAGGAATTCAAGGTGTTTATGGCTTTAAACTTTGTAACTTCCTCTCTGAGCTTACTTATGACCAGTTCATAGCCATTTGTTCTCCTGGCAGCGTTGTCCTTTGGTCTAAGAGGCTCCCCTCTTGTGTTTGTATTTACCTCCTCTGTCTCCTGCCTCATCTGGGGATGTGCCTGGCCTTAGAGGAAGAAGTGAGGCAGTACATGCTCAGATACAATGCCCATATCCCTGCTTTGCTTTAAATGCCTTATGAAATGAGAAGCAACCAATTTTGTGTCATTAAAATATAAATTATTCTTTTCTTAAGCAGTATAATCAATGGGGTTTTCACAATAGCTATGTTAGTTGCATAACAAAGTACCCACATTAGGTTTTATTATTTATTTAGTAGATTTTATTATTTGTTATGCAAAGCAAGTACTTTAGATCCAACAGGAAAGTACGGGTATTGGAAACCTGGGGCTAGATCCTCAGACTGAATTTGTAGATTGGGAGGGAATGAGAAAGAGGGGAATGGAAGCATTGAAGAGAGTATTTGGAAACAACCCCGAAGGATGAGAAGAATCCGAGTTCATTTTTTTAAAAGACCCCAAAAGGAAGGAGCTGGAGTGGGGCTAGAAGGAGAGGCAGGAGTAAGGGCAAAAAGGAAAGAGAAAGGCGGGGTGAAAATCAGAGAGCTACTACTGATAATCCAAGGACATTGGTTTCAGCTGTAATGAGAATGGCTGCTTGTCCCACAAAAGGATGCAGTTTTTTAGCTTCTGAAACCATTGTTATTATTGTAGTCATGCTTATGGGAAGACAAATTTGTCAAATTCATTGGATTCACATAGCATACAGCCACAATTTGGGAAGTGTCTGTGTCCCAGTAACATTGTGCAGCATAATGAAGTTTAATGATTGTAGCTCTATAAGGCCTCAGCCCACAGTACATAGTAGCTGTCAAACACCAAAATGTTTTAGATGTTCTCTGTTTGAGTTAGCATTTCCATTTACTATTCTTCAGTGCTTTGATTTGGTTTAAATATAGAAAATTTATTTTGACATATGTATATGAAGACATTTTATGCTTTTGTAAAGTCAGGGCAGTTAAAATGGGGCAGTGTACCATCTTGCCAGTGCAAGAATGAAATAATCCTCAGTGAAAATGTCCCTGTGATTATTGGCATTCACTTCCAAGGGAAAATCACCACCTTGTCAATGCCAGTGTTATTCTGATAGGACCTGGGGTAATAGATATGTTTGTGTGAGGTGGCAGTTTAATAAGCAGACAGACATGTCAATCATGATAACTGTCTCTGTGATCCCACCTCTGCCAGTCTGTCATGTGGAAAGACAATGCTGCTAGTAAAGTCCAAATCCTCTTAAATCCCAACACTAGATTGTAAAATAAAATTGAAGTCATCAAATTAAAGCACAGAATGCACACAGGGCTGTAGAATATAAAATTTTCTACCATTGTGCTAGGCTAGACTGTGCTGGGATATGGATGATTTACACATAATGGGTATAAATGGATCCTCAATATCGTTTAGCTGATAAAGTCTGTACCCCAAAATTGTTTTAGAAAACCTACACCTGACTTTACTGCAACATGACAACATATTCTATAGTAGCCATGCAAAAAATCCCAGACTGTATCTTATTTAAAAGCAATATATTTCAGCAGGATAGTGAACTTTTCGCCATGAGCAGTCTGTTGCAGAAGGATCAGCAGTGCTACCTATGTATTTCTTTAACCTGCTTTTCTTTCCCAGAAGGCAAAGAACACGAGTGCAGAGGAGATTACAAAACACAGAAGTTCCTCTCAGAAAAACTGGGTTGTAAAAGTGTCATGTATTACTTCTGATGATTTACCTGATGGACATGGCAGTCATTACTCCTGATCTAACACCTAGAGCTGTGTGGGGTTGTAGGGGTGCAGGAGGGAGTTTATTCTGTCCCTCAGTGCTTGGCCACACCAGGAAGAGCTGATTTTGGAAACTCCTGAGCAAGGCAGCTGGCATGGGAGGCAGCTGCAAATAGATGTACTGTTTCACAGAGACTTCTCTTGGCTTGCATAAGCAGGTGAGGGCTTTGGGAGGTACCAGCTCCCACTGGTGGGATGTACCTACTACCCTGTCAGCTACTTGTTGTGGAATGGAGGGCTGGTAAGCATTCCCAGAACAGCCTCACAAACAGAGCAATCCAACAGCTTGAGCCTTCTCTGTTTCCAGTGCCCCACAGCACAGAAGTGCTTTCTGCCCTCAGCCACAGCAACATTTACAATTAAAACTAGGTCGATAGTTGAAACCACAACGAACTAATTGTTTATATAACTAACAGTTCTGGCACTGGGAAGAAAAAGAAAGACAGAAAAATAGGTATTTTGAAAGACTTGAGGAAAACCTTCCTAGGTAATGAATTACTCTTTGAACAGGAATACCAAAAATAGGGAAAGAAATGTAATTTGTGAATTTGCACAGATCTCCTCCCTAGAATTCTAAGTGTCTCTCTTGTTAAATCATGCAACACATTCTAAAATCTTCTCGTATTTAAAAATATGTAGTAATCTGCTTTGTAACTATTTCTGGCTAAATACACTGGCACTACAATTCAGTGCAAAGCTCAACTGAGAGTGTTTTCTGGAGCAGCAAGTTAAAA
>VYZP01018015.1:0-87554 GCA_013400635.1 Hypocryptadius cinnamomeus | reverse complement strand
ATAAAGGCAGATTTTTTTTCCCTGAAGTATCTAATCACTGTATTTAGGCACACATGCACATAGGAGAAACTGTCTGAAAACAAATTACATTCGAATATCTCTGGAACAATCTCATTGTAACAACACGTACTGATTAATATTCTAGCCAGAAGGAAGCTGACTGGAAGTCTTGGCCACTCATTTTCCAGGACTAATTTTGTTTATTTGTTAGAAGATACAGTCAAAGAACTGCACATCTTGTACAGTGTGTCCAAGGAGTTAGTCACAGACTGCAGCAAGTGTGCCACAGCACAGACCAAGTTTCTGTGAGACTGTGGTGAACAACTCATCACAGCTGGAGTGTGAAGGGGGAGCTGCTCACCTCATTGCCTGGGAAGAAGAAAATAAGGAGAAGCCATTTCTCTCAGAAAACTGTGGCTCAGATCCAGTGGAGTTGTAGTATTTCAGTTCTGTGTAATCTTGAGAAAAAAAACTTTACTGTTTGAGAAATTACAAAGTTTTTTTTAGGAAACTATATTATGTATTTTTATGTATGTGTGTATATATATAAAATACATACATACAATATACAAAATACTTAAACTGTATTTTTAAGAAACTATATTGTTTATTTTTATGTATGTGTGTATATATATAAAATACACACATACAATATACACAAAACCCGACATTGTTTATAAATTATTAGGTAAAATCCTCTTAGAAAGAACAGAGAGGCAAAGACTTGAAGGTAATTAACACAGTATTAAAATTGCTTCTGATAGAAAAAACATAATAGCTCCACATAAATGCAAGAGACACATACAGCTTGAGAGAAGGCCTACCCTTAATGTTTCTGGCTGTTGCTTTACTGCAATATTGTACCAGGAAGGCTGACCTTTCCCAGGAAGATCTGTGCAGATTGGTTATATCTGGAGGGCTCAAGTGTCATATGTCTGCTGCAGATACAGAATTTTACAGGTTTTTTTATGTAATTTATTTCTCACTCAGATATTATATGTTATGATGCTGTTAGTTCAGACCTAATCTCCAGTATTGTGGATGTAACTGGGCAATCACTATGCTCTTATTTTCATGAAGGATTGGGCAGCACTTTTTCTAAGTGCACCTTGCTTGAAATTACACAAGCACAGGAGTTTTATGGGAGTCAATATTGCTGTTCTATATGTAGCTACCCAACCTGCTACACTTAAATATATGACAGGACTTTCTGAGACAGAAAGTCTTAAGACTCTTATCCTCAACAGGCAGACTCTATAAAGCACGCCATTATTCCTTACCAAGAAGTTTCAGTATGTTGAGAAAAATTCTGCAGCTGGACAATGAAGCTCTATGTCCCCACATTACAGTACCAGGTGAAATAAAACAAGAAGGCAGGAAAAAACTTTATAGGTTTGTTCTCCTCTTGGAACTATCTAAGTTAGGAACACATTTTATGGATTTTTCTTATTATTTTAGTAAATCAAAATGTGATGCTGAGAACTGAAATTGTTTTCATAGTCAGGGATAACTATGAAGCGTGTTGCAAAATTTCGCATGGTCATGTTTGCACGTCTGAGGCAAGTAGGAGTATAAATAATTTCCATCTCTTTCCAGTTAATGAGTACAGACTCTGAGAACATTTGACTTGGTGTAGAAAATAGCATACACAGTGAGTCACATCCAGCAAAACAAACAGTACTTTGCTTTCCTTTTTTGATGCTTGAATTTTTGTATTTGAGGAAGAAAACCTGCAGCAGTCCTGCTGAAGTCCTACCAGTCATTCCACTACACCTCAGTAGATCCATCTCTTGCTCCTCACTTTGTATGAAAGAAGAAAGCTGCAATTAGAAGATATGACTCCTTTCAATAGGAGAAAGACACAATTGTGCTATTCAGAAAACAATAATGTGAGCTTTCATGTGGGCCTTGATCACACTGAAACGAGCTCCACCTTCTTGTATAGAAAAACCAATACTTCTTGCTTAGCAGTCCGTCAGAAATCATAAAATATTCCAAGTTCCTTGCCAAGAAAGCACATATACTCAGGACTCAACTGAAGTATGTGTTTGTAATCTCTACAAAACAAAGAAATGCAGTGTAAAATATTAGTACCCAAGACATTATAATGAAAATAATCTTCATTTAACAGTCTCTAAGGAAAAAATAGTGTAATTCCATAATCCATCATTCTTCCCTACCATCCCTTCATTTTATAAACAGGTATAATTAAATAATATGAATTGCTGATATAAAATAAAATTATATCTGTGTGACTTGTTAGGCCAGTTTAGGTTTTTAGCCTTTAGCCACTTCACCTATAAATTATCACAAGCTGTTTCCCTTGCCAGTTCAGAGCAGCTGTACCCTTTTGGGTCTGTAGAAAGGTGGATGGCATAAAATGAAAGGAAACTGGAAAGTTATGCCCACAGACTAACAGAAGCTATACCAGTATAGAAATTAGAGGATAAAATGCTGTTACTTCCTTCCCTATGGTGTGTGGTGGACATGACTGAAACTCATTCCATGATGATTCCCCATACACACAGCCTGTAGCCTTGAGCACCTGCTAAGGGGGATGGAGCAGGGGTTGGAGCAAAGCACTGTTGAAGTCCATGCAAGGAATCAATGGTACTATGTAGCTGATAAACTGCATAGCACCTGCCAGCCAGGAAGGATAGCAGATGTCTCACTGCTGAACCAGCAACTGTGGCAAAATAACTTTCCTTGATAAATAATAACTTTCCTTGGTGCCTTATAATCTAATTGCAATGCTAATCCCCTTCCATCCCAAATGTACCGACCTCCAAGGTAAGATCACCCCCCACCAAGCACGTGCTTTGAATTTTATTGACTGTATCTTTAAGAGTGAACCGATAGAATTTCACACCAATCAGTAGCAAAGGAATGACTAGAGTCATTCACGCTCCACCTAAATGTAAAGAAGTAGTATAGAATTAAATTATGAATGGGGAGAAGTTAGGTAAGACCCCAACTTAACTAGGGTTAGTCACTGGGTTGAACTTACCTTCTCCCCCACAGGGGTGTCTAGTGGAAAAGTGCCTTATGCTTTCCATTCTCAATTATTATCTTGAGCTAACTTTTCCTGAATGGTTATCTTGAGATAACTTTTATTGGGAATTAAATCTTGTCTGTATATTCCTTCGAATGTTTTTGCAGTCAGAAACAATCACTGACAGGCCTTTAACCTTAACCTGTCACAATTTTCTCTTACTAATAAAGCATGTTATTCCATAGTTAGAGTAAGTCCTTCATGGACACTGGCACTCACTGGCAGTGGGTAATATACCTGAGTAAAGTAGGAAACCCCACTGAGGGGGTCTCTCTTCTGCTGTTGGTGTGTGTCCCTGAACAAGTCAGTTGAACTACCCTCTGATCCAGCAGGATTGTTCAGTGAAGAGTACCCATAATGGGACACTGGCAGACTGGTTGGGCACAAGGGTCTTGGCTTTCCAGGGTCACTGACAGACTAATCAGACATATTTGAGGAGATCTTTGTTTTTTAGGTGGCAGGGTGTTCTGTCCTTGTGTGCAATGCACTTGCATGCTTCTGTAATGCACATAGACCTCACCCACAAAAGTTCTTGACCACAGAAAATCCTGCAGTAGGTCTGCAGCTCCCTGCTCCTAACTTAAGGTCCTTTTACACGACAGTTGCCCACTACTGTTTCTGCTGCCTCATGAAGTTAAACCCAGTGAGAGAAGTGCCTGCTGCAGGGGGATTGAGCTCTTGAAAGGCTGTGCAATGAATACCAGAGAGAATCTTAACACTCTGTCCATGGAATGGTTCTGGAGTGGTCACTGAAGTGTGATTTTGTTGAAAAACATGCTTAAACACCTGTCTGGAAAGGTCCTTAATGATCAAGCTTGCCCTGATTGTGGCCCAGAAAGCATCAGACCTGGCCATGCCACTGGCTTTGGTGGGGAAAAGCACCAAAGAAGGAAGAGCAGCAGGAACAGAGTGGCAGTAGGAAAGGTAAACCCAGACTGATGGGTAGCTCTGCAACTGACATTGCGACAGTGGAGTCTCTCCTAATGGGGTGACAATCAGAGGCAGTCATCAGAAGGACAATTTAACAATAACAGCAGGTCAGAGAGACGTTCCTTCCTAGTTTATTCTGATTTCTTTCAACCCATAATGGGTATGTAATCAGTCCTCCTATCTAGTAACAGGCAGGAAATCATAACTGAATTTTAGAGTAAGATCCCATCAGTGTTTTAGCGTGATCCAGATCACATGAATTTGAAAATCTTAGCAACAGTTTTAGATGTAAATGCAGGGAGTACCACCAAGTTTAAAGAGCATTGTAAATGTGTGCCAGGGCATACATCAGAAATGGTCAGCTGCAAGGACAGAAACGGGAAGCAAAAAATGCGGTCCAAAATCTGCATTTTGTGATTTAGAACAAAGAGAGGGAAAGATCTAATTAAATCATTCAAGTATAAATTCTTAAATTTGACTGAGGTTAAATGGTGCCCAATTGAAACATTTTTCCATGCTAGGGACATATCTAATTTTTAAATACTCAAATACTAGAAAAAGTTGTAGGTTTTGCCATGCAGTAATCAAGAAGTAGAGCTTATCTTCTCTACTAGGAAAGCCAAAGTAATTTGTTTGCTTCCATAGGCCACAGCAAAAGAGGATTGTGTCGATTACTAGGGAATACTTCAAACAATTCTCCCCCTAGGACAAGATACAAGAGGCATGTTTACCTGCTTTTCATATTAATTTTTTAATCATTTATTATGCTTTGGAGTTAATGCACCATAGCAAAATTTTATTGAGTGCAGAAGTTACATCAAAAATATTACTGGTTATAGAATAATGCATATTATAAAGAAAGTATCTTCCTGCTTATGGAGACATACAGTCCATTTAAAAATAGGTTGTGTGTCTTCTGCAAAGCACAATTCTCTCTTGATAATATTCTAGAGAGCTAAGAATTTGGCAATATGTAAGTGATAAGGAGCCCTGAAGGACATAATATTTTTCTCTGCACCAAAAATCACCAGAAACTATACTGTCATCCAGCCTGGGAGATCTGGACTGACATCTAGTTAAAGGATAAGGAGTGGAAGATAAAAATCAAAGCTTTTAAGCTGGACATGAGCCAGCAGTATTGTCCCATGGGAATCAGAGCTGGAACTGGTGTTTTTTCTGGAGACTGGATTGTGTAGTAACATGTTTTTTGCAAGCACTTGATGAACATTTGTTGGAGGATGTTCTGAGTCATCAAGCTGTAACATGTCAACTGCTGGTGCTCCTCAGCTTCTTAAAATGGTGGCTAGCCCCACGCTCCTGCCTTCCCTTCTGGAGGCAAAGGGCAGCTGAGCACCTCTGCCTGTTAAAGAAGTTGCCCCCGGATCAGAAGGGATGAGGAAATGGAGGCAGGCTCACCTTCCTTCACACGTGCCTGTGTGAAGCCCCAAACAGGGCTGGGCAGTGCTGTATGACAGCTCTGTGAATAGTTCCAATGAGCAGTCACCTCATCAGCAGTATGCTTAGCAAGCAGATCCTAGTAGTGCTTGTAGAGCTCAGTCTGGATTTCTTCTATTAAAATTGTTTGTGAAGCACCCATAATCCTAATTTGATTCAACTGCAAGGAACAGTTTCATTTTCAATTTACAGGTGTTTTTTCTTCTTTTATTCTGATGCTGGAATACATCACCATCAACCTTGATATTTTCAATTTAAAAAAAAAGCATTAGGAATTTCTTCTATGAGTTTTCATCACTGCCTAACATTTTTATTAAAAAGTGAAATTGTTGTATAAATCAAAGAAACATTTCTACATTTCTGGTAGAAATGCAACTCACTTTCAGATCTGGAATTGGGAAAACGTGGTAGGATGGCTTCTATGACAGGAGCTTTGGAACAGAAAAATACAGGCTCTTTAGGAAGCACTGAATGCTAGAAGAGAGTGCCGTAGAATCACAGGACAAGATTTTGCTTGACAATTTTGCTGCCCTTCTATAATCAAGTTACAATTTTGATAAGGGAAGAGCAACTAATGTCACCTACCTGGATTTGTGCAAACCATTTGACACTGCCTCACATGACATCCTTGTCTCTAAAGCAGAAAGACATGGATTTGATGGATAAACCACTCAGTGATTTGGGAATTAGCTGAATGGTTGCACTCAAAGGGCTGTGGTCAATCATTCTATGTACGTGGATACCAGTGACAAGTGGCATTCCTCAGGAGTTGATACTGGGACCAACACATTTTAACTTCTGTGTTGGTGACATGGGCAGTGGGATTGAGCACACCTCAGCGAGGTCACCGAGAGCACCAGGCTGTGTGGGGCAGTCGACACACTGGAGGGAAGGGATGGCATCCACAGGGACCTGGACAGGCTTGAGAGCTGGGCCAGTGCAAACCTCATGGATGTCAACAAAGCAAAGAGCAAGGCCCTGCACCTGGGTCAGGGCCATCCCAAACATGGATACAGGCTGGGGAGAGAATGGGTTGAGAGCAGCCCTGAGGAGAAGGACTCGGGGGTGCTCATGGATGAAAAGCTGGGTATGGCTTATCAATTTGTGCACACACTCCAGAAAGCTAATTTTATCCTGCACTGCATCAGAAGTAGCATGGCCAGAAGGGCAAGGAAGAGGATTCTGTGCCTCTGCTCCGGTGAAAACCCACCTGCAGTGCTGCATCCAGCTCTGCTGTCCTCAGCACAGGAAATACATGGACATTCTCAAGATGATGAGAGGGGTGGAACACCCCTCCTATGACTGAACTCAATCTCAGCTGAACCCAGTAGGCAGGTAGAAGGACTGGGGACTTTTCAATCTGTATAAAAGACTTTGGGGTGACCTTATAGCACCTTCCAGTACCAGAAGATGGAGAAGACATGTAGCAACAGAGCCAGGAGTAATGGCTTCAAACTGAAAAAGGTCAGGTTTGGATCTGATATTAGAAATTCTTTACTGTGTGTGGAGATGCACTGTACAGGTTGCCCAGATGTTGTGGATGACCCATCTCTGAAATCATTGTGGTCCAGATTGAATGGAGCTTTGAGATACATGGTCTAGAAGAAGGTGTTCTTGCCTCTGACAGGCAGCTTGGAACAAGATGATCTTTAAAAATCCATTCCGACCCAAGCTGTTCTTCGATTCTATGGACAGATTTCAACACTGTCTGAAGTTCAGTGCTGTTCAATAATGTCTGAGGTTCTAATTTGACATATTCTCTTCATAGTCTCTTCAGCATGATGATATTAACTAACATTCCAGTAGTGTTTTTACATCCATTTGAAAAATAAGTTAGAGCCTGCTATCCCAGCCACCAATCTCATAAATCTTAATCAACCCTGAAAGCAGTCTGGTACAGCCTCTTAGCCAACAGCAGCTCTGGATTGACTTCTTGCAGGACTCAGCTAAACGTGTTCCATCACAGCAACATCAGCGGCATAGACCCATTTGTGCCGTCAGAGGGACCATGGGACTACAATTGAGGTGTGGGTTTTTTTAATCCCTCCCCAAATGATTTTTATGCACAGCACGGGTTCAGCCTGCCTGTGCTGTTGCAAACAGGAGTTGGATAACCACACTAGATAACGAAAGGCTGCCTTTTGCACAGGAAGGCTGACAGCTATCAGGAATCTGCTGCTGAGGAAGTCCCAGGCAGCTCTGAGTTTGCACAGCTGCATCTGAGCAAACTAACACCAGCACAAAATCAACCAGCACAACTAAAAACATATACTTATTTCTGCATGTGACCTGCAATAATCAGTGCAGCCATCACCAAGACAGAGGGCGAAAAGGACTAAACTCTTCTTCCCACCTAGCTCCTTACAATTGCTTCTGATCTCCCAAGCACGAGTTTGTGGCCACCGCAGAGCACTTACAGCAGCTCTGGAGGCAGTGACAAATCGCAGCAGCTGGGAGCACACAGATGCCAACTCACAGCCTTACTTCTTTTCTTCTTCTTGTTGCCACCCAACTGTGGAGTAGGATGCCAGAGTAGGATGCTCAGTTTGGTGCACTGGTCCTCAGTTAGGCACAGACTATAGACACTGGGAGCAACTCTCCAGTGCCTGTTACAGATATTCACGAGGGCTCATGCTGAACAAGTTGCTTTTTCAGTGAGTGTCAAATACATGCACAGATACTTAGGTA
The DNA here is from genome assembly GCA_013400635.1 of Hypocryptadius cinnamomeus. Classification (NCBI taxonomy): domain Eukaryota; kingdom Metazoa; phylum Chordata; class Aves; order Passeriformes; family Zosteropidae; genus Hypocryptadius; species Hypocryptadius cinnamomeus. The sequence goes on along the minus strand of VYZP01018015.1, from coordinate 79,429 downwards.
GTGTCCCTCAAGAAGGAGACTGTCTCAGAAGCTGCCTGGTAATTTTCTTATAAACACTGCCCCATTACATTTCATTGTCATGGACAGAGCATGTGCTGCATGTCATGTACATCAGACAGAGACAGCATTTTCTGCATTTCCGACTGCCACAATCAAGCAGATGTCAGACATCTGTTCACATTTGTATTTCATTGGGTTTTCTAAAAAGCCTTATTTCCCCCTTCCTCACTCCATTTTGTTACTTGCACTTATTCTTTCCTAAAAGCTTGAAACTTTTCACCCTTTTCACAACTTTCTCCTTTTCTTTGAGCTTCCCTCGCCTCATTTCCTTATGAAAGACACTTTTGCTTAGCATGAAAAGAACTTCAATAACAATGATGCCCACTTCAGTCAACCAGCAGGTAAACCTTTGTCAGACAGATAGACATGCTGTTCCTATTTCCAGAACACCCTATTCTGACAAATATAAATAATTTGCGTCACAGATGTGTTAACATAAGAATGTACATTAACAGATAACAGAATAGTACTTTCAAACTTGGATACCACCCAGTATTCTGAGCTGTATCAGCTTCTCAGGACTTTGCACCATGTGGACGCAACAGTGGAAAGGAAGAAAATAAATTTTCTGTACCTGTGATCTGTATAGCACAACCAGTCTGGGCCAAAACTCTGAGAAATCTTCCAATTAATAAACTCATGCCCAAGACCTCCAGACAAGAGATGTTTGTTTATACATAGACATGCTCTGATTAATACTCCCCACTATATGATTTGTACAAAGCTGAGGAGCAGAATTAGAAAAGGAAAAAACATTTATTTTTCCTGAAGTTGAAACTCAAGCTCTACAGTTCTCTGATTGAGAATGGCAGTTTTCCTTGAAGTACACCTCAAAATCTGAGTATCTATTTATTCACCTCATATTTTAACTGAAGCAAGACATTTATTTTCTTAAATCACACATACTGCGACTGATCTACCACTGCAAGCCTAGAATGTCAGGAAGATGTATGTAGCACTTATGCAAAACAAATCATTAGAATGGCCTCTGGGCTTTTTCTTCCACCTAGCAGGCTCCAGAGGCACAGCTGTCTTGAGGCAGGGACCTGAACACATTTTAAAACCCTGTGGTCATAAAGGATAAGACAAGATGCATGGGAAAGGAAAAAAAGCCTTCTTTTAACAGGACTTGTAAACTAGACCAAATACTTCAGATAGTTTTGTGAAAAACAAATAGGAATTCTGCAGAAATTCCAATATTCACAAATTAATAAGCCCAGAGCAGGACTCTTGGCTTGCATACACTAAAAACATATAGCAAAGGTATGAATGAACCATTCCTGTTCACATCCTGCCTGTCTGTTCACAATATAGTTCAAAATCTTTCCACTCCTTTTCAAAGCTTTGGGAAACAAATCAGCTAAGTAGGAATGAAGATACCAAGACGTAGAACGTACTGAGAGTCCCTATGTGCTTCATAATGGTCAGGGACTGGAAGGACTGGGTTGGACTTGCAGCTAGGTAGTAAGTTGCCACTTGAGGGAGAGTCATGGAAACAACGGCCTGGGCAGGGGTCCAGGTTCTCTCTCTTCCTGAGAGACCCTTATGTCCTTTCCAGACATGTGTCAAGCAGGCTGTCTGTAACAGGTTGCCTCTTCTTGGCATCCCACTTGCCATCTTCTGAACACCTGTGTAGAGTACATACTCTGTGGCTGAGAGTTCCAGGATCTGCCACTTCCTTGGAGGGTCCTCTCACTATCAGGAACGTGCCCCTGTCCCAGGCATCACTTTTGTCCCTCTCTTTGTGGTGCAGAAGCCATTTCTTCATCATACTACTGGCTATTTTGGGAGCAGCTAACATCCCTGACTGTGGCATCTCACAGGCCTGTGGCATTTTACAGCACCCCCTGAGTATGTAGTTAAACCACAGCACCAACACCAGGCTTTTCCTGCTCTCCTCTGCCTCTCTGCCTGCTGCTGTTTCCCCACCAGCCCTAGCGCCCCACAGTGTCCCACTGCACCTTGCAGAGAGCACTCCATCAGCACAGCCCTGGCAGCGCCCTCCCAGATCTGCTGCAGGAGGGTGGTCTGGGCTTGGGAACATGTTTCCTGCAGAGGGTGAGAAAGGGTGCTCTAAGGCATGTCATGGGAGATACAATAACTTTTATCCTCCTGGAGGTTGCAGCAGGAATTTCAAACCCCACATCTGTGAACTCAGTATTGCTGTATGCCATTGACTCCTTGCTCTGGGCTTAAAGCAGCTGCCAGGCTCCTGGAAGGAGGCAGAGAAGATTTTGCAGGCCTTCTGTGGAAAGGAAAGAGAGAGATGACTCCCTAGTTTGGAAGTTGTTGCTCCTAGAACTTGCCAAGGCCATAACAGCAACCCTGGCCTCATCTGACCTGGGGTCAGGAAGGGCACGCTCCAGCAGAGCTGGCTTTGGGATGGGGTGTTTCAGCCCTTCTCTCCCTGCATCTGCCCTCCCACAGGAGCAGGAATGGGTATCCAGAACCCATGTTTCTAGGGCTATTTAGCTACCTGTCCCATCAGTCCCTCTATGCTCAGCCCTCAAGATTGTGTCTCATGGCAGCATGAAGAGGTTAAAGGATAGGAAAGGAGCGGGAAGATAAACTCACCATGTGAAGGCTCAGCAGGGCAGGGAAGGAGGGAGGGAAGAACTGGGGTGGCTCTGTAACTCCCTCAGAATGCAAGAAACATCACTGGGTCTTCCAAAGGGACTGAGGAGAGATTTTAGAAATTCACAGCCTCCTGTCTCTGAGGACGCAGAGATGCATGGCTCCTCCAAGAAGGGGACAGGGAGAACAGAGGTTTGTTCCTGCGACAAAGCAGACACAAATGGCACAAAAGAGTCACAGAAGTGAGTCTAAATTGTTTTTGCACTATTGCTCAAAAAGTGAGTTTAGTGAGGAAGTTGCACTTGCTCTTCATTTAGGGAAAAATTCTTTACCTCTGGCATGGTGTACATTGACTCCTGCAAGTTCTTTCTGCTCTTCTGAGTTTATAAGCTCTAGGCCAATACATCCTGAAATAAGTTGTTCCCTGTACAATGCATGTATTGCTTCTTGATGTCTATGCTGAAAAATTGCTCCAGCACACTTTCTGTTCTGGAGCTTGCTGTTAGCACACTGCCTTTTCCCTGAGCTCTCTGCCTCAGCAACTTTATGCCATATGCAGCAATTGAAAGTATTAATAAGGAGTAGGCAGAGTGCTTCATCTCCCTTGGCAGCTTTTTCAACACCAAGCCAATATCAGCAGATGCACAAGTAGCCACTGTAAAACAGATTTTTTTCTTCTTCTTCTCCTGATATGTAAAATGAGAAACCCACTGAGGTGTTTAAGAAGGAGCCACGATCTTTGCTTTACGGCTACAAGCTCCATGGCTGAGGGGACTCAGAGTCTGATCCTTGTGGGTGTGGAGGGCTCTTCCATTACCTAGACACACAAGATATTCTTCTCTTCTCAAACACAGTTCTCATGGCACCAGCCTTTGCTTCACCACCTCCACATGCCCTTCTGGGTTACAAGGACAGAGCTACTGGATGGGTCGGGACACAGCTCCCCCTGCCCAAGGAAACCAACACACATAACTATTGATTAGGGTACCCATGGAGGCAGAAACAGAAATTGTGACTGAATCCATTAGTGTTCTGCTATTTCAATAATACCTTGTTTCAATAACTTTAGTCCTAATGCAGGAAAGATTCCCTACTGATTCCTGACAAATACATACCACTGCTCCCAATTTCTTTAGAGAAATACAGTTAGAATATGCATTTAATATTTAAAAAAACCCAAACTGTACCTCCTTCCCCCTTTTATTTCTTTTAATGTAAAATACTGATGTTGATTGGAAACATGGATTTATTTTAGCATCTCTCTGTATATGTCAGAGTACTCACATTCTTCACCGATGAGTTTACTCTTCCAAAAAGAAGCTTATTAAATTCACAATGAATTCCATGATCATGGCAAAGTTCTTTCAGGAAGAGTTTGCCTTGGCAAAGTTTTTTACACCTAGGCAAAACCATAGTAATGTTCGTTCTTCATTTTAAGACAATAAAATATCCCTTTCTTGTTACAAAAAGATATGTAGTCTGAAACGACATGTTTTCATCTGAAGATAAAAATAAGGGGATCTCATTTCCATGTTGTCTGAAACCACATTCCACTTTCTGTATACTACAGTTCTGTAATTTCAGAAAGATTTAACTTTACACAACCTGTTTCATTAACATCCATATATTCACTTTCAAGTTGCTGTAGTATAAAACATGGATAATAGACCTTGAGATATTTGGGCTGTAAATGGAAGAGCCAGGTCAACCAGAACTACAGCCAGCAATAAATATAGACTGTGCCTCTCTTCAGTTTTCTTTCCTTTGAATCCACTTTCAGGAAATTTGTTGATCTAATAATTTAATTCATTCAGTCATAGTTTTTTTCAAAGTTTTTCCTATTTAGGTGCAATATCTTTGTGCTTCTGTATTTGAGTCCTTTTCAAATTAATTACTCCAGTCAGATTCTTATGGGCAAATGCTCCTGAATGCATGTCTATGACTGATATTGCTTATAGAGACTGTGCAGAAAAACCAAGGCTTAACAATCTATGTTTTTTCCAGTTTCATATCCTCAAAATACAGCTGTTGTATAACCTTACTAAGATATTCTCCCTTGCTTTTTCATACATCATTTAACATCCCAGTGCACTAAGTGTGACCTTCACTGGGGTGGAACATCGATATTTAGCATAAATATTCCACAGTAAATTATTATTTTTTTATATTATCAATGTATAAACCTCTTCTTCTCCCAAAGCAAATAAACAGTTTGCTTGATTCCTTCTTTTCTAATATATTTAATGAAGGAACTGATGTCTCCTCCAATCATCCTCACTTTCGTAAACAGGGTTCTTCTGAGTGTATATATGTAAGTACTAAACATTTCATATGGGAGCTGGTTGACTTAACAATGCAAGTTCACAACTTCTATTGAAAATACCTTATGATAGGTGCTCTAAAACAGTTTCAGATTCATTTTACCCAATGAGGCTTTTTTAGCTAATTAGAAATACATTTTGCATGTTATCAGATATATATTGGTACAAAGGAAATTTAAAATCTAGATCTTATTTCCTAGATTTTTGGCTTCAGCTCATTCTTCCCTCCCCCAGCTCCAGTAAATCAAAGAGAAAATAAATGTGTGCATAAAATATGTAGGTGAAAAAGAAACCCTACCATACTAAGGCTTCAATATTTCCATTGATATTTACACAAGAGTAGTCTATTTGCTTAAATGGGAGCTTTTTTGTTTGTTTGTAATGCCACAATGATGAGGAAATCTCTGTTTTGTGATGCTGAACAAGAAATGCAAATTGAGTCAGCAGGTTACTCGAGCAAGGGATGGGGAGAGAGCTGCCCATGGTCAGATGGATCAATGTGTGCCCAGTTGTTACCTGAGTAGTGCTGGCGGGATACAATCCACCTTCAAGTGATGTGGCAGCTTAGGACAGTAGGTGTAAATGATGTGCTGAGAGTGAGATGCACAGAATGATTTTGGTGTTTTAAAATAATAAATAAATTTATTTAGGTAAAGTAAGAGGTAACAGAGGAGAAGGGAATTTTTACTGTAGCTATAGTTCTCAGACGTTTGATAAGCAATGTGTTAAGCATCTAGGAGCCAAGAAAGCTATACTTTTTGTAACATGAAAAGGAGCTAATTTCCAACAGTTTCCAGTTGAAGAACAATTCCCTGAGTCTCCAAATGCAAATATTTTCATTATCAGATGCCAGTGACACCCCTTTAAAAAAGACATGATCTCTATGTTGAAGAAATGGAACTGACTGTAACTTTGTAGAGAACTTCAAAAATCCACTGCACCTGGTCAAAAATTATCTTCACTTCTTGGTTTTTAAAGTAATGTTGTAATTCAGATAGTTTGTTCTAAAAAGAGATAAATTTTAAAATAATAGCACACATAAATGTGGTCATACTAGAAAATCCAAATTACATGCTTGAATTTGTATCAGGGATGCTCTGCAGTGGAATGGTACCTCTGGCAATGTAGAAAGAGGTTGCCGCAGTACTTGTCATGAAAAACTACATGTGGAGGCTAATGCATCCCAATGAGAACAAAAGCCAGCAAAAAGACACCTCATTACCAGCAGAGGAAAGCAGGTATGGATCTTCTCATCCATACAGAAGGAAAGTGCTCTACCTTCTTGAGCACATGTGGGGAAAAGTTCTTTATAAGTGGTTCCTAACCATCTGCTCCTTCTCCAAAATAAGTTAGTGACAAAGGCTAATATATACTGTTCTCAAAGGAAAAAAAAATCTATTTTTAAATCACTGAATTTCTTCATTTCAGTACCAGCTTTCTTTTTTCCTCTGCATTTATTTAAGTCAGAAGTTATGCCAACTATTGGATCCACAAAAAGAAACAAACATTCAGAAAGTTCTGGGTAATTACCAGGGATTTTAATTTTCCTTGTTCAGTTAGAAGCTCACCCCTCTTCATAATATCATACTGTAGAAAAGCACAATATTAGAGACACTTTGTGATGAGAAATCAGCAGAATTACTAAAATCTCTCTGCCTGAAAGAAGAATGTTTAAACATTTAAAATAATTCTTCAGATAAAACCTATATTTCTTTATTGGTAAACCTTTAATTATTATGCACCAAATTATCTGGAAATTAATTTAATCAAAATCTGTTAGCCTTTGCCACAAAAGCTGTGTAATCTTTTCTCTGAGGTGGTGTTTCTGAAAGCACAATGTCAAGCTACCCTTTTTTCTTCCCGTTTAATTTCTTCAGTTGCTCTTTGAATCCTTACTTACATCCTTTCTTACTTAGTGACATGTTCTGTGATCTAACCTTATTCTCCAGACAGACAAAAAATCACTGATGACTTTAAAGGTGATGCGTGTACAAAAAAACCCACAAAAAAACCCAACCCAAACCAAAATAACAGAACACCCAACAAAACAAAAAGCTGCAAATGAATAAAAATAAATATCTTCATTAATATTAATTAGTAAGTGAAATATTAGGGCAGATCATCAAGAGTGTGAAGCAGACTATTCTGATTTCTGTTGATAATTTTGTTCATTGTTTTAGTGCCTGCTATGTTATTTCTACTTTTAAAATCTCACTTTATCTGTATAACGTCAACTTTTCCTATCTTATCTTCCTCTGAAGTATATAAACTCAATATACAAGCACAATAGAGCTCTTTTGTCATATTTTTCTCTATTTTCCTAGCTCTAATATGCTATTTCCTTATTAGGAATAATTGCTTTCTTCATTTGAGTGGAGCTATAGTTTACACAGTACCATTCCTATCATCAATTTCCTTTTAATGAGCTGAAAATACTGTTGATAATATTTTTTGAACCAGAAACTCACCAGATCCTATCTTGACGGAAATTTCCAGTGAAAAAGGAATGTCTTGCAGATATTTGGAAACTTAAGCTAACCACAGCTTTCTTCTACCCCACTCTGCCCCTGTGAAGTCCAGGAAACTTCAGCTAATTACTTCATAACACAACTTATACCACATTCATGTAATCAGAAGAGGATGTGTCTCGTTTCACATCCAAAAAGAGCCAGCACTGCTGTTGCTCAAGCCTCAGTTAACATTCTGAGAGGTGTTTGGAGTATTTCAATAGGTGTTACCTATATGTAAATGACAGCTGCTGTGTTTTCAGCCCAGGCTGGAAAAGCAGGGAGCGTCTCTGGTCTCCTAATGTTGAAAAGACATCTGCTGGGAGGACATTAGGTAAGTGAGTACAAGTAGCTGCACTCAGTAGTTACCTGAAGGAACTGTTATGGATGCTGACTTCACTCACAGAGAAAAAGCATTTTTCTCATTTTTCACATTTTTTCAGCTGTTTCCATGTCACAGTCTCATCCGCCCCTGAAGCATCCATTTTGGTAGTCCTCGTACTAAAAGCTTTAAGTTTTTTCAAGTTAAGAGCAGCTCTGGAGGAGCAGGATCAAGTGTTTTGACTTTGTGCTAGTAGCTTTAGTGCTCAGGTTTTCCTGAAAGTTTCAGGTGAAGACAGATCTTGTGTTCTTTGAAGCCTGTTGAAATCAGAGGGAGTCTTTTTGTGGACTTCACTCAGCATAAGATCGGCCAGGAAAGTTATTGGAAGTTTTATTTCCTTTTTTTCCTCAGGCAGTCAGGCCAGGCTTCACAGACATTTCTGCTGTGAAAGGATGAAGTTTTTGGGTATCTTCTCAACAGAAAGGTGCTCATGAAAGAGGAGAATGACAATTCAATAAGCTCAGCTGCAAATACTGCTAGTGTACTAGTAATGAGATACACTGATTTTTGTAAGAAACAACAACAAATCAAAAGTAGGGATGTTTAAACGCTACACATAATTTAATATAGAATTAAGTATCCTCTGATATATTTTCATGGCAAGACAAAATGTAAATAAATTCTCAAATATCTGGTTAAGAACTATAGTTAACTTAGAAAATGAAATTTCTTTATCCATAAAAGTCTAACAAATTGCAGTTCTTTCAAGTACTTTGGAGAATATTAAAAATAAATCTGTTAATTTGCTAAATATATTTGCTTATATGTAATTAACAATTACCATGTACTTCATTTTATAGATTCACAGAGCTTAAAGTAAAACATTATGATCAGCATTGCATCAGAGCCTCATCATCACATGGTCTTGATGTAAAGGGGCTGGTAGACTGAGTTCATCATATCCCTCAGTGAAGCATTTCAATATTCAGCAATGTATTCCTTTACAAATGTTAGCTTTTTCCCAGTGTGAAATTCCTTGCCTTCAGCCTCCAGCTAATAGATATGACTGTGCTATTTTCTGCTCAATTAAGGAACCGTTAAACAACCATGTACTGTTATGTCAGCCCAGAGGGAGTCCGGCTACCAGAACATATGTTGAAATTTTGATATGCCTTAAACCACATTAATTTTTCCTATGGCATTTCTCCATGTAGTGAAATCAAACTTCACTTTAAGAATGTTTCTAAAGTACCAAGGACAAAAAGAATTCTCCTGGGAAAATGGAGGTCCAGCTGAGCTCTGCTGACACAGCAAGCTGAAGCAACAAACAGGTTATTGTTTCTATATTTTGGGGGCACTGCAGGTTGGGCAAATTTAAAGTAGTGAAAAAGGCCACTGCTCTTGTTCCTGTCCTATTCATTGAATAAATGAAGGAAAAATGGTAAGAGGGTGAAATACATTTCTCTGCAATGCAAAGGCAAGTCAGCTTTCATTTGTAAGTTCTTTCATACACTGAAATCATAGCTTTGATTTTGCTTAGTAAGGAAAGTACAGACTGTCACTCTACCACAATCCTCATTTTCAAAGCCTAGTAAAATCACAGAGGATGAAAAATTACTCAGAAAGATCAGGCAACCAGAAAATATAGGAAAAAAACACTGAAAAAATACATACAGACAAGTCTGCACAGTGCGTTTTGTACTCTCTTAAACCCACTATCTGTGGGATTAATTGTTTCATCGGCATAGTATATATCCATGGGAAAATCAGATACAAGTATTTCTGTGTTTCTTTTGGCTTGAAATGCCAAAACAAGCATATATGTAATGCTTCTCCTCCTGTAAGTAATACAGAGACCCAGTTTTGTGAGTATGGAGTACTATGAGTATTGTGAGCATTGTGAGTAAAAGTTTGAAAATTTTTAAATCAGCATGTTAGATTGCTATATATAGTGCTTTCTCTTTTTGGACCTTTATAGCTGGTATTCAGCAAATGAAGCATTTGCCTCTGGTCATGTGTACTTTGCTTTTCCTTTTGCCAAAACAACATTATCCATACTCCTATTTCCTAATATTTTCATCATTAAATTCAACTTTAGAAGACGGGTTTATAAAGTCTCAAAAGTCTTTATAAAAGTCTTTATAAATTTTTTTTTCATAAAAAGGAATAGTAAAATATTGTGCTCATCTTCCAACAGCAAAGCACAGTTCCAGGGTGTACATTAACACTGTGTTTAAAAGTATGTGAATGTTTAAACAGCCTTGAAACTCACATGCAGCTACTACTTACTGCCATTTTTTCACAGTATATTTTCTCCAATAATAGACATTTCCTTTAACTCTCTTTGCTATTCATATAAATCAATGTTTTCCAGTTGATCTGCGGCTAGTCATAGAAGGACTTATTTCAGGGTGTTACAATAAACATGTGGACGTCTTCCGCATTTTTTTTAACAAGAAAGTAAAATGTCGCACTGTTTTGTTTGTTTGTTTTTTTTAACTACACAGACAACAGTGTCATTTGAAGCCTTGATAATGATAAATAAGTGTGGTTCCTGTTCCACTTGCTTTCCAAAGACTGCTTGAGTTGTTTTCTATTTTCTAATTATTCATTGAAAATGAAAAGAATGGCATGCTCTAGGGAAAAGAGAATAGAAACAGAAAAAACATGATAGATGTTTTCCATTATTTTGAATTCCTGACATTGCTTGATGCTTTTCTTATCTTTTATCAGTTGTCAAGAAACAAAAAAACAAAACCAAAAAACCCCAACAACATAAAAACAAAAGAAAAAACCCAAAACAAAAAAAACAACCCCTCCCAAAAAACCCAAATCCCAAACCATTCAAAATAGCATTCTCTTTCAGGAAGCAAAATCTCAACTAAAACATTGATTATAGTAACCTCGTATGTCTTGCCTGTACATAGTCCCTATAGGAGGTGGCAGGATTAAAAAGGAGTGCCTTCTGTCTTTACTAATGGACTGAGTGCAGCCCAAGCAAGAATTCAGGCCTTGATTTCTGAAATACAAGCTCCATTTCAGTGATTTTGAAATCAGGCAGGAAGTTTCTTGGATTATTTCACTGAATGTCCCTTCCATTAAATGCACAAACTATTAGAAATAGTCACACCACCAAGTCCTTTCTCTTCCTCTGTCTCCTCCCCACCCTTCCTCTCTTGCCACTATTGTTCTTCACATACCCAATTGTAATGTTTCACTATTTGTTGCTTCCATTTTTTATACAATTCTACGTAGTTAATCTCAGATCTAGTGAAACTACCAACTTCCCACCATTTCCCTGGGAAGATTGTTTCAATGGCCAGTTCTCATTGCAAACTTTTTTCTGTAATCTCTGCAGAAGTAGCTTGTACACATTACCCCTCCTCTTCTCCATGTGCCTCCTTGTAAAGTGTGAGTCTCCATCTTCTCTTGGGGAAGGCCTTATCCTCATGTTACAATACTGTAACATGGGGATAAGGCCTCCCGCAAGCCTTCCTTTCTCAAGGCTGAACAAACCCATTTCCCTCAGCCATTCCTCATGTGCCAGGCTTCCCAGCCCTGGGATTGCCTTTGTGGCCCTCCTCTGGACCTCTCCAGCCTGTCCACATCTGTGTTGTGCACCAGGGGCCAAAACTGGACACAGAATTGCAGGTGTGGCCTGACAAGCACTGTGTGGGGTGGGATAAGGACTTTATCTCTGCTGGTGAGGCCCTTGTTGGAGCCACCCAGGATCTGCTTCCTTTCTGTGCTGCAGGAGCACACTGGGCATTCTGATGGAGCTGAGTCCACCAGGAGCGCCAGGCCCCTTCCCGCAGAGCTGCTCCCAAGCTGGGTTGATCCCAGCCTGTGCTGCACTCCTGGACTAAGGTTTTGCTTTTCCAGGTGCAAAACCTTACACTTATCCTCACTGAACTTCACAATGTTCTCATTAACCCACTATTCCAGCTTACCCAGGCCTTTCTGCAGAGTGGCTCTCCCTTCACAAACATCTGCTTCCTTGCATGGTTTGCTAACGTCATTGAACTTTTATGGGTACATTTGATCCCATCTTCAGATAAGTTTGCCAAGCACAATTTGCCCTTAGGGAATCCGTGCTGGCTCCTCCCAGTCATGTGTTTCACCTGAATGCAATAGCCCCCAGGAGGATTCATTCCTTAATCTTCCCAGGGGCTGAAGTAAAATGGATGTCTCCATATTTTCCTGGATCTTCCTTTAAGCTCTTCTTGTAGGTGGGGGTGACATAAGCCTTCTTCCGGTCTCCTGTGACATTCCTTGGTCTACACAACTTCCCAAAGATTACAGAGAGTGCCCTCACAATGACATGATCCAGCTGTCTTGACCTCATGGGGGGATATCATCAGAGCCCCTCAAGTCATATGGGTCAAGCTCCAGCAACAGCTCACACATCAACTCTGCCTTCACTGACAGCAGATCTGTGTTCGCATCAGCCCGGGTTTTTGTTCCCAACACCTGGGGCCCAGAAGTGCTGGTAAAGACACATTAAGAACTTGTTGAGAATCTCTACGTTTTGAATGATGAACTCATCTCCCCTGAAAACAGGCATGCCAATATTTTGGAGGCATGCCAATATTTTGGAAGGTTTTTGTCCTTCTGTACAACAAGAGGTGCAGTTCTTACCTGGGAAGGAATGGCAGACATAGCTTTCACTTCTTTAGGCTCATAAGTATATCTGTTTAGTTTAATAAAATCAATGAAATTACAGTGCAAGAATTATGCTGATATACAACGTGACCCAATGTCAGACAAGCAGTCTCAGACCAGAGGTCAACATGCATCTGCCCTACCTGAGGTGCTGGTTCTCTTCCCATGAACTTAAGAAGCAGGAACATGAGAGGCAGGGAACAAAAAGTCATGTTTTTCGTGCTCTGATGCATAACAGGTGCCACTGATCTCACTGCTGCCATATGAAATGCTGCTAGCAGTGATGCACACATTGATGCCATGCGAAAGTTATGCCCTCAACCATCTCCCTTGGCTTCCTCCATTCACTCTTCCTCCCATCAAGACTCACTTGGAATGATATTCTGCATGTGATTTCAAGATTGCAGAGATTTCCTGATGGACCTTTCCTCATCTGAAATGCCATCAGAAATTCCAGGGCAGACATCCAGAATCATCCTTGGACCCACAGGCTCCCCTATAGCTGCATGCTGAGAGCTTTCATTGTCCCTGTTTTATAAGGTTCTCATGAAATGTTTAGCCCAAACACGCTTGCTGTGTGTACAACAACTAGTAACACTAGTCATGTGCCAAGAACAAGTTTTAAAAATTTTAGTATAGCAGGGTAAGTGTCACTGATAAACAGACAGTGTCAATACAGTCCCATCTGATAAACCTGCTAGCCTTGTGCACTCTCTGCCCAAGAAATGAGACAAAAGGAAGTGCCTATCTCTCTCCAGATATAAGGAACACAGAGTCCTAAATATTTTTGCTGTGTCACCCCCATGCTAGATACTTAATGTAGACAAAAGTAAAAATATGAATATTTCTAAATGTACAGGGTAGATTTTGAAAAAGTAATCCTCAGCCTTGGAAGTGGAAATGCTGATGCCTGATAAGTTATGCATCCTGAAAAGGAACTGATGCCTTTGAACACTTTACATTTTTGTGAGCTAAGTGGCAACAGACAGCTCAGCAGCAAGCTGTCATTTGTAAGAACACTTGTTCCATTTTCTCCTTCTATGTATCCTAGTAATTTGCATTACTCTGGAGATGAAGGTAGACTTCATGGTGCTCTAGATTTCCAAGACATCCACTGCTTTACTAAGTGTCTGCATTCCAATCTTCTGATGTAATTAAGAATGTTCCTGTCAGGAGACTCCTGCTCAAATTGCTTCTAGAATTTAAACAAACTTCTGCAGTCCTTCATGACATTTCCATGTCTCTGACAAGCAGTTTCCCTCCCTTTAAATTAAGTGCAAATAATTCTTAAAGTCCTATCAAATGAAACAGTTCATTGTTATCAAATGAGACTTTTATGATGAGCAAAATTGAAAAGGAAAGGTTATCAGAAATCATGTATGTTTGCAGCTATAAACATCCTAGGCATCTTGAAAGGGTGAAACCAAATTGGATGGAAAGGATACCTTAGGCATAGAAAAAATCTTTAACACATGTAACAGATGATGTAATTTTTTCTCAGTAAGGACGGTTCATGTTTGGCACTGTAGTTGATTTTCACCAGATCTTGTCTGGAGGAGCTATTATATTGCTTATTTTGTTTGTACTGACTGATTTTTTATCCATACTACATAAACAAAGGTTCAAATTTATAAGCATGCTGGAGATTAAAACAGTGATTGACACATCATTATATTAATTTGCTTATACTGGTGGCATGAAGAAAGTCCTCAGAACCTGCAGGCATCTTTAAGAGTTTTATTAAATGCCTTTCATGATTCTTCAGGAATTATGTGTCAATCAATATCATACTAAGCAATGCTCTTATAGAGTTCTAGATGCCTTATCATTCTTGCTCTTGTCACAGTAAGCTTTACTTATTTTACATAAAAATATTAATTTCATCAGAGAGAAATGGGCCAGGCCACTGACGACATTATAGTTACTCTTGGGAGACAAAGCATTCATTGGAGAGCTGGAGGCTCAGATAGGTTTTAGAAGAGTTTTAATCATCAAAGTCTTTATCCGATATAAATTTTGGAAACAACTAAGATGAAAAGTCATAGTGTCCTAAAAGGGGAAAAACAGAAGGTAAAAAAACTATTTTGAGCAATACTAGTTCAGGCTGATAGAGAGACAGCGAGATACTTGAAAGCTTCATTATAGCTTCAGCACTTCAGGACTGTAGGTAGGACAGAGAGCTCTCAGGAACTGCAGAGACAGTCTGGGTGGCCATTGCAAAGGTTTGCTAAACTGCACCTTCAGGATTTCTCTGGTCTGTCGTGCCAGAAGTGGACCCAGTATTCCTGATCCCTGTAGTCCTCCCAGAAGGAGACATGGCAGCACTTCAATCCCCTGTTCATCTAGGTTTTTCTTCCAGGAAAGATCTGTGCTCATGAACAGGTGGCTGGAATGAGCTGCTATGTGAGCTACCCACACAGGGCTGGTAGGTGTGCAGAGTGCGCTTTGGGTCACGTGCTTCTCAAAGTGGATGTTTAGTTTGAGTGTGACCCCCTCACAAAGCAGACAAGACTTCATTTCTTAAAGAAAATATGTCTCTTGAGACAATCATTACTTGTGAGGAGATTGAAAATTACTTTCCCCATAATTTCCAGCCTTTGCTCCTTGGTGTCTGTAAACTGCTTCCTGAGCAGCCTATAGAGAATACAGAGCAATGATTACAAAATGGATGGTAATTAAATTAAAACAGAGTGTGTAGGGGTTTTTTCCCCAGAAGTTACAGCACGCAGAAAAGAAATTTAATGTGAGAGAAGTATATATACAGAGTGGTTTACCTCTGTGCCTCTAATTTGGCAACAGCTAGTTCCAGGCTCCAGGCTGGTCTTGGTCAGCAATTTGCCATCACTACTAGCACAATAGTACCTTCTTCATGCAAGGGCTATTTGTTTGTCCTCTTCCCTGTCTTGACAAATCAGCCCTGTCAGAAGAGTCAGGTTACAAGACAACATGTCCTCTCTGTGATGAAGCTGCCTTATCTATATAATTTTACCTTTCCCAAGAATTCAGGAGAGCTGCTATCACCTGAACGTATGAAGGGACTTCTTACATTTATATTTCTTATGTCTACTTGAACAAAAGGGAAAAGCTGTTTCAACTCATCTGGGTACTGTTGTTTGGACTGAAACTGATACAGCCCTAGACTTGTGCAGTAAAACAAGACAAATCCCATGATAATTAAGAGCTCCCTTATAGCCTGGCCCTAGTTAACACTAATTCATTACACTTGTATTGATAGGAAATACTGCTCACAGTGCTGTGTATTTGAATAGCACATGTATTTGAATAGCACATGTATCCTGCAACCACTTCAAATGTGTCCAAGCTGACTTTCATTTAAGGCCTAATTGTTGATACTATTTCCTGTATTGCTGTGAATAGTAAAAGTGTAATTGAATCTCTCTTTTAACTTATCAGAGATGCAGACAAGCTGGACTGGATTTCACCAGCCAGAGGAGAGGATCAGCTGTAATTTAACATCTTTGACAGTGAACCATTCAATCATTTCATAAAGACCTACAGAATGGGAGTTTAGTATGAGAATAAGAGAAGCATTAAAGACGTTAAAATTAAAATAACTGATATTTGTTATTTCCTATCTGACATCAAAGATTCACAGTTTGTCAAAGTAAGAAATTAGATTGGTTTGATACAGTTTGTTCTAGAAAAAGTCACCTTATGGAAGATATTTGTTGTTAATTTTCCTAATAAATTTTAGCTACCTGCAAATAAACGGTATGTTTGCTCTAGTACTTTTTCAGGAGCTGAAGCTAAACTTACCATTGAATAGCTCTCAGGTCCTGATATTTTCACTCCAAAGAAAGGACTGCTATTGTCTTTTCTAGTGATGCACTATGCTCCCTGTACTCTGTAAGTTCTCAAAGATAAGCACAAAAAGGCTGAGACTACATTAATTAGCTCTTTAACCATCTCAGTATTTCATCAAGCCCAGCCAATGAGTGAAAGGTTCATTACCAGAGGGGGAGCTTTCACCTCTTTCACTGGTTATCAGTGTCTGCTGTGCTGCAGCTAACCTTTTAACAGAGGTCAGATGCAAGAGGTTTTTGAACATTTACCCTTCTCTGTGTTATCTGTCAAAACCCCACTGAATTTGATGGACAGCAGAATAACTCTTTGCTTGCTCTGCGTTTTATTGGCAGCATCCCTTAAAGATGCTTTTTCCTACATGACATTCCTTGCAAGTTTTATCACATTCTTCATAGTCTTTCTGATTTTGCTTCTACAATTTTGTCTTCATATTTTTTAAACATCCAGAAATCTGCATTACATCCCATTGTAGAATTCCCTTGGGTTTGAGGCCAGTGAAAAGCGCAGGATTTACCATGTCAATCCATTTTTCCCTACTTCAGCTGGGAAGTCAGCATGCATGACTCCTTGCTGATCACTGGAGGAACTGCCAGTTCTCTTTTCCTCTCACAGCATTTCCCAGAAAATCTAGGTGGTTTGGTTTGGGGAGATGCAATAAAGTAAATTAATACTTCAGAGCTGCCAAAGTAAGGAAAGACCATCCCTTTCCTGCGGCTATACACTCTTGTCATGGATCTCGTGCCAGCCCTGGCAGCTGTTCAACCCTGAAATACTGAGTAAGCCAGCAGGAAATTGGGTTAGTTTTCTGAGGTTTTGTTGAGTTGAACTGACTTATGAAGGAATTTTACATTTGCCTGAATGGGTAGATTGAGTGGCTGGGGCTGGAGTGAAGGGACTATGGGAAGGACTGGAGATGACACCATATGTTGGCGGGGGAGAAATGTAAGAAGGCTGCCATTATACCGAACAAAGCCATCTTTGCAACATTCCTAGCCTTCTTCCTAAGAGTGGCAAAGTAGAGGTTAGGCAGAAGTGAACTAATTTAACTTTTTAAACGAGCTATGTTCTATAAATAAACATATCAGTGTGGGTAATCTGCAGCTCTTTCCTATTTTTACCTTGTTTGACTAACTGAAAACAGTCTTACCATTTTAAATTTATTTATATGCAATCACTCTTCTGTGAACCTCAATTCTAACATCTAAAATTGTTGCCTGCTATTCTACAGTGGTGTTTATCAATAAGGCCAGTGTTGCACCCTCTGCTTTCCTCAATGATAGCAAGTATTACTGCTAACTGCTGAGAGGAAATAATAATGAAGAAATAAGATAATTTTTCTAATTGTTCCACCTGATGAAAATTAATGACTTGTATTCATTCCAGGGCAATGGAAGTGACACCATACAACACTATGTCTTCCTTTGTATCAGAAAAAAAATTGCAGAATGGAAAAAGTTAAGTATTAGTGAAGATTCCTTTAAATGAGTTTGTGCTAAAAGATAATCCTGATTGGGCTATATGAAAAAAAAAAGGTCAACAAAATTAATCTCTTTTAATTTCTATCATATTTCCAGTGGAATTTATGAATACTGAATCTATTGAACACTGTGAACTAGTTCAGTGCACCACAACCAAAGACCAATATGTTCACCTTAAGGCAACCACATCACTGAAAGATAAACAGACCCAGGAAAGAAAAGATGATTCTTTCTTATCCAGAACAAGACGAATAATATCAAGATAAAATATTATTTGTTATCTGGGACAACCCTTATTATCTCAGAAGACTTTTTGATAAAAGCAGTGCTCAGACTGTCCTCTGGTGTAAGTCAGGTTAGATGTATTGTGTCCACTGGAAATGTGATTCACTTCTGGTGCCATTGTCCTAAATTTTTTTAAGGTCTCTGTTTATCTCAGCCTTGTAAGTACACTTTTGAGTACAAACATACTTGGCTATATCTTACATATAACTGAAATAAAGAGGATTCTGTTTGTATAGGAAAAGAGAGAGATAAAAACATCCTTTTTATTACTCACATATGGAATTTAGGCCTCCTCTGTGATCATGAATGAAAAACAGTAATGCCTGTAAAGTCCCAAAGAGTTATCTCAGATAAAGTCAGTGTTTAACATTAACAACAAGACTTGCTTACAAAGCGTTCTGTCAAGAATTACATCACTGTGCGGGCTGATGTATTAATACATGAATAGAGAAAAGAGATTAAAAAATCCTTTTAAGCAGTGTTAGACTTACTAAAAAACTAGTAAGTCTAGTTTGCTGATGTAGAACAGCATCGTTAGCCCATAGTTTGTTAATTAATAAAAAATAGGGCTCTGACATTTCTAAAGTGTTCAACTATTCATCAAAATATTGAACATTGTTCTGTAAATAAAATCCAAAGAAGAAAAACAGTGAGGGGAAAAAGCCCAAACTCTGTCCCAGAGATATGCAAGTGAGTCAAAAAAGCATTTTCCTGCAGCCACCAGAGATACATGTCTGGGTTCTTGTTCTGTGATGAAACTTAAAACAATATTAATTGATTCTGAATGGTCCTTGGCCTGACTTGTTACAGCCAAACTGGTCTAAACAATAGAGCTGTTAGCCTGTAATACTAAGTCTGTAATATACAAGCAAAAGAAGACTTGAAATTAGGGATAAATCCCTCCAATATGACCTGCTCACACACTCAAAGGAACTGATCAACAACTATGTTTGTGTATTCTGCATGTTATGGCATCCTATCAGTATAATCTAATTAACATTGTCTCAAATTTCATAGGATTATTCTTTAAAATGAAAAAAAAATTAAAACTTAGACAAGCCGACAACCTATAAATGAAAACTTCAAAAGACTTTGTAACAAATTAAACATGGTAAGCTCAGCCCTGGAATTATGTTTATAGTTTATTTACAGGGTCTTGCAAAATACAAATTTCACAAAGGACTTTCTTGGGCCTCCTTTGTTCTTCTGTTTGTTTGTCATTGTTGTACTGTCAAAACAGCCAAGTGTTTCTCATGAAGCTAGTCATTCAAACAAAGTTTGCACAAGTGGGTGCAAGAGATTCTCATCTGCTCAGTCTGAGGTAGAATATAAAAGAAAATAATTTGATGCAAACTTTTACTAATGATCCTAATCATATCTTGCACAGAAATTTAGACAATTATTTGGTTTTATTTTTGTTTTGATGACAAGAAAGTCTAGAGATAATGCAGTCAAAGCTTTTTTATTTAGAGAGTTTAGTAACAGGGAAAATAGCCAGAAGGATGAAGCACCATAGCTCCAACAATTTCAGCTTGTTGACAGAAACATCAAAGAATGATTAAAATACAGTAAGAACTGCTATCTAGGAAAAAAAGTACAATAAATTCCCTTTACATTTACATCACTAGCACATCAATAAAATAAGAATAAGGAACATACTTTTTCCTTTGGTATATTTTAGACTTTCTCTTATGACTATGGTGTTTTTATATAATTTGTTCACTTGATTTACCTTAAAAGAAAATACTTGTGAAGAATTCATCATTCACCAATGAACCAAAAATTGTGATGCATTATTTAAGGAAATATGTTTTTTGTCTCTCTTTGTGTGTTAACTCTTCTCCATACATCTCAGTGATTTTCTGATCACTGAAACATTTCTTTCTTGTTAATACATTTTCAAACAAAAGGGAGTTCGTAAAATTTAACAGCCTCATTTTGGGGGACATTCTTCTTTTATTTATCCCAAAGACCCAGTAAAAATACTTTAGACCTCTAAAATCTTTATAATGATGCTACATATGGTGTTGCCAGCAGCAATCAGCCATTAAGAAAATATATCTTCCAGCCATGGCCAAATATTCCAAGGTTCAGGAAAAGCTTGGTATATTAGGGCTGAAAAAGCTGAATAGAAGAGGTTGCCGATAATTCGTTTTGAACTTAAATAACTGACACAGTTGTATATCTCTTTACAGTTATCTCTTTATTTATACTATCAAAGTAAAATCAGCTCTTCCTAAAAGGACCCTTGCAGTTAGACTACCAGGGCAGCAGCACAAAATGTGATACCCTGTACTCACACTAACTCTTGTTTATGGAGGGGCTGCAGCCTTTCAGCCCTTCAGAAGTTCACGCCCACATTTAGTGCATCAGAAAACTTCACATCCTAATTAAATATGGGTGTAAATTATTTTTCAAATGCATAAAAAGGAGGTGGAATGTCAGAAAAGTAGGGTTAACGGATTGTTACCTTTCAGCCTCAAAGCACATGGCTTTTGTACCTCAGGCAGGATACTACTAAAGTTTGTTGGGCACAAACACTACAGAAGGGCAAGTGTTGTTTCACAGAATATCACAACAGTGATGTTCTGGTAGTCATGAAATAGCAGAAGATGTTTTGAGGACATATAAATAGTCTCAATCACTTAGATTCAATTCAGTTGAGGTGCGGCATGGGGTAGGACAACTCCAGCTATTTCAGGTTAGAGTCACTTAGCAATTTTTGTGCTATATATTTGCAAAAATGTCACTTATTGATCTCAGTTTCATAGGTGACTTGAATTTTAGTATGAGGTTGCCTGCATGGAATCTGACTTCATATATTATTAATAAATAATGTACTGCTCTTTATAATTTATAATATTATAAATTAAAATCTAATGCAATGTGGCACCGAGTACAAAAAGATCAATCTAAGAATTCTGAAGGCAGAAACTGAAACAAAGAGGAGGTGGTTGCCTCACATCTGAAGATCTGCTGAAGTGCGTCATGACAGCACAATTCTTGTGCCACAATGGAAGTGAGCTTCTTGTCCTTGATCTTGAAGACTGATGCCTTTATTTCTTGAAATGTGTGATGTCCGACCACATTTGTCATCTGGTATCCAGAGGTAGGATTTAGGATAGGAAGAATCTGCAGGAGGATCTGGACAGGCTGGATCATATGCCAAAACCAGCGGTGTGAGGTTCAAGGCCAAAAGCTGGGCCCCACCCTTGGGTCACACAAACCCCAGGCAGCTCCACAGGCTGGGACAGAGTGGCTGCAAAGCTGCCCGGAGTGCTGGTGGTGCTGGTGACAGCAGCTGATCATCAGCCAGGGTGTGCCCACGTGGCCAAGACAGCCAAGGGCATCCAGGCCTGGATCAGCAATGGTGTGGCCAGCAGGATCACAGCAGTGCCCATCCCCCTGGGCTGGGCACTGGTGAGGCCTCATCTTAAATCCTGTGTCCAGTTCTGGGTCCCTCATCACTACAAGAAAGAAATTGCAATGCTGGAGTCAGTCCTGAGAAGAGCAATGGAGCGGGGGAAGAGTCTATAGCACAAGTCTAGTGGGGAGCAGCTGAGGGAGCTGGAGAAAAGGAGGCTCAGGGATGACTTTATCACTCCCTACAACTGCCTCAAAGAGGCATCCAGAGACAGGACAGAGAAATGGCCTCAAGTTGTGCCTGGTGAGGTTCAGGTTGGATGTGGGAAAAAAATTCTTCATAGAAAGGTTTGTCCAGGCCTGGATCACCCCAGGTAGGTGATGAATTTATTCACCCCTGGCAGGTATTTAAGGAAAGGCTGGACATGGCACTTAGCCCTATGGTCTGCTTGATAGGGTGATGATTGATCAAAGCAATGGACTCAATGACATTTGAGGTATTTTCCAACCTAAATGCTTTTGTTAATATGTGATCTCTCAGCAGAGACTAAACAGCAGGGCCATCTCTTCAGAACAGCAGGTTGCATCTTCCTGTTGGGAAAAAATAATCACTGCAGCAGAATCACAAATTTAAGTATCAGGTTCTGCAGGATGGTAGGGTGGTTTACCAGCAGTTTAAATATATCTCATGTTGTATTCACTTGCATATCAAGATACATTCTGTTGTATCTTAAAAGTATGTCCTGGAAAAAAGCGAAAATTTTGCACTAACACAGTGCAAAAATGTAATCCAAAGCCTTCGCATGGCCCTCAACCTAAGAATAATGCCAGAGACATGAGAAAAACTGATAAGATGGTGTGTTTTGTTCCCTGTGCTCTGAGGATCCTGGGCCTGACATCTGGGTACAAGACACCAAGTGCCTGGCTGCTGGTGGGATGGGTGGAACAGTCCAGCCTGGGCACCTAACAGAAGGATTTACAGAAAAACCCTTTTCCCTTCTCTACAATCACACCTAAGTTAAAGAGCTCAGTTAGGGCACATATTAAGGTTTGGCAGAACAAAAGAGCAGCCTTCAAGCCCACACTGGAGATCAGAACCAGGGTGTTTAAAGGGACTTTTCACACAAATTTATGGTAGTCTCAAATCACGGAAGAGACCAATTCACCACTACTAGAAGCATGCCCTCTCCATTAATGAGCAGAGAAAAGCCTAATAGGAATAGGCAAGGATGTTTTACTGCACTCCATTTGACCACTGCTATGCTATTACCTTGATAATTACTTCAGTTAATGTGTAAACAACATTTACCTTGCAAGTCCTTTTCCTTTTGTAATTATATTCCTGGCCACCATTTTCAGCAGAGAAAGAAAACATGTACTGCAGATGTAAATAACCTTAAAACCTGGAAATCTGTGAGAGAAAGAAATATCATCCACAAAGAATCATGAAGTACTGTCCTCAAGTGAATGAAGACACTGAGAGCTTCAACAGTACCTTCAACAAGATCTCACATTAGCAAAGCTAAAAATGATTATCCAGGCTAAGGCTGAAGGAGACAAAAGGACAGACTTGTTGCTATCTTCTTCAAAGTGGTATTTCTGAAAATGAAAATGATCCAAGGAAAGCTTACCATTTTATTAATGTAAATTCATCAAATATGGAAAAGAAAGATGACAGAAAGTTGACAGAACTTATGGCATAGAGTGGAAATGTTCTGTTTCATTACTGTTGATGTAAAATTGATCCAAGTACTAAATTCAATTGAAAATAATAATAATAATAATTGTGAAATATGAAGCAGTATACCAGGTCAGCTCTAACACAATGGAAATAGTAACAGTCCTTCAAATCTGAGGAACTGAGGACACAATAGAGAGTAACCCTTCTGTGACAGCACACAATCGAAGGATATGGTGTCTTAAAAACACATATGTCGCCTTGGTTCTACTCTGGTCCCTGACACTGCCTGCTTGCTTAGATCAGCATCTCTCATAATCATTGCAGCCATCTGCTGTACAGCTGGAAGGTAAAAAGATCAGGTTTAAATACACGCCCCAATTCAGATAGAACAGACTGAATCTCATCCTGCTGTCAGCCACCAAACAAAAAAGCAAACATAGCATTTCTACACAGACAATTATAGAGCAAAGGAAAACAAATGCGTGCACTGGAGATCTAAGTCAGGATTAGACTGATATAATCATTGCAGTCCTTTGGTCAGTATGAATGCATCCTACAAAGCCTAGGAAAGGTAAGGCTGAATAAATTATACGTCCAGCCTGTGCAGAACTGTGTGTCACTTCTGAGAGAAATGCAGCTGAGGGTCAAAGCATATTAAATAGTTTGCCTCTGGAGTGTCTTTCAACAAGAGGCCAATTATGCCATTTGTGATGATGTTTCTTGTGGAAAAGTTACAAATCAGCGTTAAAAGACTGAAATCTTCTCTTCAGTTTTATCGAGTATACCCAGAAGATTGAGTGGTTGTTGGGGCTCAGAAGTCCATAAAACTGTGTTTGGAATATCATGACAATGGATTTTAAACAGAAAATATAAAATACTGAAATTTGGATATTTTTTTTGGACAATCTAATTGAAATCACCACGAGGAAATTTCTGGTGACAATATCAGTATATCAGCAGTTGGTGACAATCAGAGTCAGCAATTCTAAAAAATTACTGTAAGTAATTTTTTTTTGCATATATACCAAGTAGGTGCGGAAGTCAATATACAAGCATAATGAAAAAGGAATGCATATGTAGTTTTAAAACACCATGTTTAATCTATTGCTTTGATTTGGGTTGGTTTGGTTTGGTTTGGTTTGGTTTCCTTGCTCTATTTTTTCTGATTTGAATGCCAAAAGGATATACCACTATGGTATATAGTGTTCTTTTTGACTGTCTTATTATGATGGGTGCATGAGAAAGGAGAGGACCTGTGAGAGGAATTTCGCCCCGTTAAAAAGTAATGGTACCTAATGTGGAAACATGATGGTTGTTTTAAGAGCTACCCAGACAAACACAGAATAATGGTAAGCAAATAAGAAAATAAACAAATTTTATATTCTTTCACAGAAAACAAATATTTTTATATTAGAAGATGTCATAATGGAAGATATTTATATCATAATATTAGTAGATCAAGACATCTGAGAAGCAAACGTCACCCTGTGTATTAGTAAGATATATAATCTGTGAAAAATAGGGAACAATTTATCAGGTTGGTTGTACAGTGAATAATAACATATTTGTAATAAAGTAGGAATTAGAGATTTTAAGTGCTCATAAAATTTCTACATGACAGAAAACTGTTATAATGATTCTGACTCATTTTGCACTAAAAAAATAAAAAAGACATTCAGGCAAGATGTCTGAAGAGAGAAGATCCAAGGACACTTCCTTTCAAGCATAAGAAGCACAATGCAAAGGCAAATACTTTGCTCATTTGTGAATGGGTTTGGTGTGCCAAGAGAAACCAAAGGCATGTAAGGTAATCAGAGGTCTGTTCACTGACATCACTGAATCTAGATTAAGCTGTTCAGACACTTGGAAAAGATCTTTGCAGACTGCAGGTAGTAGACTGTGGTGAAACAAGGAAGATGTCTTTAGAATCTCACAACATAGAAATCAAGATGTAAGTTGTATGAACAAGAGATAGAGGCACCAATGAACTTTAAAGCTTAATATCAGCTAACTCCTCAGCTGGTATATGAAAGTAGGGATAAAGTTTCATTACCATAAAATGTGGCCTCATGAAAAATCTATTTTACAAAGTGATTCTTTCCTTTCTTTCTCAAAGAGACGTAATTTTAGTTATCTTCACTTTTCAGTCCCTCCAAATGATTTTTTCATTGTGCTTTTAAAGTTTAAAACAAGATCTGTCAAAACCAGCATGAGTTTTCAACTGCAGAAAATCTAGGATGCATTCTATTAATTTTTACATACTTATGTTGTAATTCTTTAAAAGTTTACATGTGTATCTGAACAGGCATAAATTATGCATATCGTTGACAATTGACTGCATTTGGATGAGCACCATTAAGACTGGAGAAAAGAGCTACGTTCTGCTTCAGCTCCAGGCCCACCATCGTTCATGGTGGGATCTGGCTCTGGTCAGGTTGAGAGTATTGAGTCCTTCTCCATCTCTATATCATGAAGTAAAGAGAAGAACATTTGCCAGACAGTCTGTTTCTGTTCTCCTAGGAATCAAACCCATTGTGGTAATGAGCAATGCAGGGACCCCAGGCAGGTGCAAAGGGGTGCTCTTTATTGCCAAAAACCTGACCTTTTCAAGCAGTTAGCCAGTTATCAGTTTACATGTTTTAATGCAAAACAAGCACAAGTCAACCAGCCACCATACCCCACGACGTGGGCACGCGGCAGTCGCGCAGCGTAACTCTCACGTCTCTCTAGTCCAGCTAAGTCACTCTCCCACACTTCCCTTCTACAAGCTGGAGCCACATTAGAAGGCCTTCCCTTTATGAAGCCTTGCCTATCAGTAACACAAACCAACACAATTTTTTTGGTGGCAAAGAAACCATGCTGAATCCTTTGTCCTGTTCTGGGTTTATATGGATTGGCTCTCACTTTCCCAAGGCTGCAGTTTCAAAATACTATTGGTCATCAGACTCTTCCAGCACTTCTAATTATTTCTCCTCAGTTCAGCAGGTCTGCACTGACCTCACTGCTGGGTCTTCCTATTGCTTCTCTAAAATTTATCAGTTACTTCATACTTTCCCTCATGTTAAAGGTGCAGATTTTGTTGAGTTTCTTTAATGGAGAGGCCAAAGCTAAACCAAGTCCTACAGTAGACATAGCTGCATGATCATGGGAGTGCAGCCCTCCCTCCTGATACCATTCCCTGCTTTCCATCAGACTCCTTTTTTTTTTTTTTCAAGTGAGTCTACAGCGATATTCATTGACTCTGATAGACAATGTGTCTTCTTCACTTGATTTAAGTCTTCGGGGAAATAAATTTGTACTGCTAGCATACACAGTGCCTGAAGCTGAGGAAGACACAGATGCCAGTCATCTACTTGGCTACATTCCCTCATAGGGAGAGAGCCTTTTCTACTTCGAAAATTTACCAAGACTGTTTAGTGTATATTAATTTTTTATTGCACAATATGTCCGTGCTTTACTGTACAGAAAGAGTCATATTCTTTTCTTGTCCTTCAGCTGCCTCTATCTGCCCTGGAAATTTTGCCAACACAGGACAATAGCCAGTGAGACTAATGTGAGTATTGAAGTTAAAGTGCTTAAAACAGCTGGACAAATCTGCATGCTTGAGCATTCACAGCCAATAGCCCTGAGGGATCCTGGCAGGTGGAAAAGGACCAGGAGACCTTCCTGGAGAATCTTGCACTACAGCTATGCTCCCATCTATTTATTTTAATTAAGTAAAGACATTCTATATTCTTGTAGTCTGCATAATGGCATTCTGGCATTCTTCTGAAGCACTAACGTGATTCAGACTCAATATATGACTGAATAAATCAGTGGCAGACTATGGTGCAGAAATGACTGTGCCCAGTGAATGCCTGTGTAAATCCTGGGATAATTTGAGACAATTCTTAAAAATATCATCTATGCAGAGATTTTTTCGTGCAACTTTTTCTATTAATCTCTAGTGAAATTTGACTGAACTTGGTGAAATCAGGGCAAGGATGTTTTAATCCAGTCATCCAGTGCGCTGTGTGTGCCCTTTCTCCCCCTCCCTATTGTAACACCTCTGTGCTGTGGCAGAATAATCAGTATGTGCCCCATTACTCATACATCAATCAGTATGACCCCCAACACTAATGAGTGTGTTATGATATCTTTTATGGAGAATATGTCAAAAAACCTGTTCCCTTTAGGCTCTGTCAGGTGCTGTACTCCAACTGTGTCAAATTGCCATTGTTTTAATTGCCATTGAATATTGAAGTGGCTAATTGTGAAAAATAAGCCTGGTCATTTCTCACTGACTGAGTAAACATATAGTCTTCTCTAGTTCTGCTATATCTTAGAGGAAACATAATTCTATACCAGGAAATTAATTTTGCTGTTTTTATTTCTCCCCTGTATTTCTCAAGGCTTAATATACATTATTATGCTTTTAAAAATAATTACATTCTCTCAATACGCATTGTATACTTCATTTTATGTACTTAAAGAAACAGCAGTAGAGACAAAATGGGGCTTTTTCAAGTTTCATTAGAGTTTTCAATGAAAAATTCTTTCCATCTTTTTGTACTAGATAATTAAAAGGTAATGAATTTTTATCTTTTCTTCTGTGTTTTTGACATACATGCATAAATTTGTGGACAAAACTAGCTGTAAATACACTTAAGTGTGTGAACTATAGAAGACTGAAACCCCAATTTAACAGATCAAAAAGTACCCTGTTTCATTACAGCTGTGAACAGAACTGATTAAAAGCTATCAGAAACATGGAAAAACAGGAAAGGAAAGATATTGGTACCTGCAATCTCAGGATGTTCATGCCTTTGGGATCAAAGGCAAATTTAGATCATCAGTGGATTTCCTGCATAACCTCACATTATGCTTCTTCCCCTGTAGTGGGTTGACCCTGGGTGGGGACCAGGTACTCACCAAAGGCTCTTGATCACTCCCCTCCACAAATGGACAGGAAAAGAAAATATAAAAAAGTGTTCATGGGTTGAGATAAGACCAGGAGAGATCGCTTACAAAATACTGTCAGGGGCAAAACAGACTCAAATTAGAGATATTAATTGAATTTATTACTAACAAATGCAGAGCATGATAATGAGCAGTAAAGTCAGACTTTCAAACACCTTTCTCACACCTCTCCCTCCTTCCCAGCTCTGCTGCTTCCTCCCCTGCAGCACAGAGAGAGACAGGGAATGGAGGTTACAGTCAGTTAATGCTGTTTCTGCTGCTGATCAGGGAGAGGAGTCCATCCCCTGATCCAGCCTGGGGTCTCCCCCATGGGAGACAGTTCTCCATAAACTTCTTCAGTGTGAGTCTATCCCATAAGCAACACATCTCCATGGACTGCTGCAATGTGGGTCACTCTTCCATGGAGTGTAGTCCTTCAGGCACAGCCTGCTTCAGTGTGAGTCCCCTACAGGGTCACAAGTCCTGCCAGGACCCTGCTCCAGCCCAGGCCTCCCATGGGTTCACAGCCTTGTCTCAGGCATGCACCTGCTCTGGCCTGGGTCTCTTCCAGGGGCTGCAGGTGGATCTCTGCATCCCCTGGGACCTCCATGGGCTGCAGGGGCACAGCTGCCTCACCGTGTCTGCACCAGGGGCTGCAGGGGAACCTCTGCTCTGGTGCTTGGAGCACCTCCTGTCTCACCTTCACCAACCTTGGTGTCTGCAGGGCTGTTCCTCTCACGTATTGTCATTCTACTGTTCTCTGGCCACAATTAGACACGCCCAATAATTCTTTTTCTTAGATGTGTTATCACAGAGCTGTTTTCCACCATTTCTGATGGGCTGAGACTGGATCTGTGGGACATGGAGGATGCCTCTGGCAGCTTCTCACAGAAGCCACTCCTGTAGCAGCCCCACTAACAAAACTTGCCCATACAAAGCCACTACATCCCCTTAAAAAATTTTATCTGTCTGGTATTTTCCTTTGAAGCACTGAAATTAACTAAACATTGAAGGGAATTTCACTTTTTCAGGAAACATTAATTGGTAGGATGGAACAAAATTCCTAATAATATTACTACAAGCAATTCTGAAAAACACCTTATTGGAAATACAAAAATGATAATTCTTCATGATAATAACACCATGTTTCTTGAAAAATATCAATTATATTCCCTTAAAAAAGACAAGATTGAAATAACAACGTAATAAAGGTACAAAAGATGGAGAAGATGATAGAAAGATGATAGAAGAAAATTACCCTGAGATATCTGATTTGAATTCAAAGTGGTTCAAAATCAAGTCTTCCTTAGGAAAAGACTGAATTTGTCAACACATCATCAATCAGTTCTGATTTGAAATTTAATTAAATTTTGGCTTTACATTTTGGAATGCACTAAATATTACAAATTCTAATGCTATTACAACGCAGCAGATTCAAAACCATGCTTAAAAGAGTAATACTCACGAATCACATTATCAAGTAAAGGAAATATATAAGACCAAAAACTACAAAAATATCAGGTTTTGAAAGAGATGTAAGCCACTTTTCTATTCTATGGACTATATCAAAGCAAAATTTTCCTGCCATTTACACCACTAAATAGTTCATATAGTTACTGCTTACATTAGTATGACATAAAAATATACAATTACTGGAAAATTAGTTTTGATTCCAATAATATATGGGGTTTTTTAAATTTCAATTTTCACATAGAAAGGCTTGTTATTCAAAGCACAGATAAATATTTTTAAGAACTGGAAGTTCTGCATTCCTTAACAATTCTGGATCAATTGCTATGAAAATCCATGAAAAGTGTTAGTTACTTTACCTGCTTAATTATTACTGTAGTGATAAGTTTGTAATTTCTTGGGATCCAGACACAGAATCTTATTTAATAAGCTTTCTTGCTGAAGATGTGTATAAATGCCACATTTCCCTGTTTGTCAATGGTGTATTGCAACACTTAATGAATTGGGGAAGGGTGTGTCAGCTTGATATTTAGAAAAGGATGAACATGTATCTAAAGTGAGCTATCTTTTGAAATCTTGTCAAAACGAACAAAAAAACTCTTATACTTTGAAGTGTCAGCAAAAAGGTGCCATCACACATCAAGAAAAATTGTCTTGCTAAAGAAACTAAATAGCTGTATTCACTAAAATCACAAATAGTTATTAACATACACCTAAAAAATATGTGTATTAAGAAGACCAGTCAAATCAGTGTCAAGATTTACAAGGTTAAGCAAGGAACAATGAGTGGAGTTTTTTTCCCATCCATGGTGCAATCTTTGTATGACCTGGTGATTGAATGGATGACATGGTCACTGAGTTGCTGTTTCAGGGAGATGGAGCATGTCGCATTCAATAAGCATATAAATAATTAGTCTGGCCAGCCAACATGCTTCACTAAATTAAGGACAAGTTACAGCAAGACTGTCCATGTCAGTCCTTTTCAAAAGGCATCATTGGCAGGCAAGTGGCCTCACCTCACTTTCCTTAAACCCATCCTCTTCTCTGTCTGACCGCACCAAACACTGACAACAGCTGACCATTGTGCTGACCATTCTTACACCATGCAAGATGCCAGCATGAAGAGACTAAAAGCTATCCTTCCAGACAGAAGATAGAGGAGTGGAATTCAGAAGCTCATACACTGATGTCATACTAGCATTCAAGGGAATCTTAAGACGAAACCTTAGGAAAAAGCAGACTTACTGGAGGAATGCACACACCATCATGCCAGCACTGTGTGCTCCTTTCCCTGGCCAAAAGCCAATTGTGCTCACTCCAAAGGCAGGTGGGCACCTCTGGGCTTCCAACAGGCTCCAACAGGGGCATATGCACAAAGCACTTTGAGGGAAGAGTCTCAGTTTTGTCCTTTTTTGTTTCCAGAATTTGGTGTGAAGCAAAAATACTGAATCTCTATCAACTTGCTTCTAAGGTGCCAATAAACACATATTTCCTAAAATGTCTGTTTATTAAAATATTGCTGTGAATGTGTGGGTTTTTGCTAGGTTTAATGGAAGGTGTCTGGATCCATTTCAAAGCAGATTTCTGGCACATTTCTGAGCTGCCGACTTCAAATACAAGACTGCATTCTACAAGTTGAAGTCTAACAACTTTAACATTAAGCTTTTATTTTTTCTGTACCAAGCCTGACATACATAACTAGAAAAGCTAATTGAAATCACCTGACCTCCAGAAAACTGGTGTTGCTATGGCATTAATAAGAATTTTGTCATGGGGATTTTAAAATTTTTCTAAGTTTTGTGTCTTCACAGACACACAGAGGAGCAGGACAAACATAACTCTATTAATATTCCAGCTATTGTTTCCTAAATAACAACACCTCAGTGAAATCAAGAAGCCCTCCAATGCTTGTAGTACTTTGTTTATTCAGAGTCTTAAATTGTCTCTGCACTTACAGTATAATTGAGAAAGAAATAAAGAGTCCATGTGTAATACAATTTTTTTAAATGAAACCTCTGGAATTTCAACTACACAAACTCCAATTTTTAATATTTTTTTCATACAACTGTGAACATTAAGCTTTTATCACAAATACCTCCTGTACCAAGCTTTATCAAGAAACACAGCTGCAGGACACAGCTACTTTAAATAAAAATTAGTTTAGAAGTTAGCATTTATTTAAAAATTACCAGTTGGCCTTTAAAACCACCTTAAGCATAATCATGTCTCTTAAGTTATAAATTTTTATTTCCTTCTTCATCAGAACATATTAAAAGATAATATCATATATGCAAAACCCATAAAATACTCTACACTCACTTTCATGTGCTTTGCTATAAATGTATTTTAGATTAAATTTAAGTATCAGCATAATCCCTAATTCCGCTTAGCAACATTAAAAGAAATCCAACAGTTTTTCTCATCATATGAATGAAAGAAATTTCAGAGAAAAGGGTTTGAATAAAATTTCTATATAACACCCAAACTGCAAATGCAAAAGCACCCAGCATCATGTGCATACGAGACAATGCAAACCTTCACCCTCCATGCCCTCCTCTCAGGTCAATTGCAACACCAGCAAAGCACTGCCATCACGTCCAGTGAGGTGCAGGGGCCCCTCTTGCATATTACCTAGACAGTTGTCTCTTTTGGGATTGGAGTGCTCAGGCACCTACAAGGATACACGCCTAAGCAGCCTGGCTCTGGCAGGATTTGAAGCTTTATTTTTGGTTCTGCAACTTTCTGACTCTTCGTTAGCTGGAAGCACAGAGCTACTCAAGTGCGTTAAGGTAAATGGTTTCTCCAGCAGAGTTGATGTGATCCCACTGGTGTCCCTGTGCCTGGGAACATGGTCCTGGTGCAGAGAGAGCCCCTATGTGAACCAGTTTAAGGTTAATGGGGAGGCAGGGCTAATGGACAAGGGTGTCTGGGTGGCAGAGAGCTGCTCCTTGTAACATTTTTTTTGTGCTTCTACTGTGCTGAGGAGTCACAGTTGTTTTACACCCTGAGGAGTAAGCCCACACTGTGTAAGGAATTTAGACAATTTTTCACGGTGAAAAATCCACAGAGCAGATTACCAAATTCAAAGCTCAAGCACCAAATTCCAGTATGAGTTTGCTTTGCAAAGTACTGATAAACTCTCCATGTATGTGTGTGTCAGGTCTGCGCAATTGTTTTTCAAACAATGGGACCACCTCAGCAAGGATCTCTTAATTATGGAAAATAAATCATTTTAACTTCAATTTTTTCATTTTATTAATAGTTGAGTCAGAAGTTATTACTATAACTGTACAAAAAAGCAGGAAATCAATAACACATGCTGCACTGTGGAACTTAAAATAAAAAATAGAATCTTTGAAGCCATCAAACACTTGTACTTACAGTTCATCAGAGACACTCAACAAATTTATGTAAGAACTTTTCTTGCAGTGTTTACTTACTCATGGCCCTCAGTGGTACCAGACCTCATTTCCTCAACAGGAGGAGGTGACATTTGTTTCTCCAGTTGCACCTTGGACAGTCTCAAGAGCAGGTTTTATCAAACAGTTACACTATGTATGGGTGAGGAACAAAGCATGTGGTACCAGCATTCACATCATTCTGCCTTTCTGATTAATCACTAGCCACAAAATCAAGCAACTGAAACAGTTTAAGCCACTAGAGACTCTAGGACAGATTATCATCTACTGCAAAGTGGTAATAGTTGTGCTGATTTTGAAAACTTGGCCTTAGGAGGAATGCACTGCAGTTATGGACACCAGCATTCAGTGCTTGGGAGCAGGAACCTGCAGTGCTTTAAACAGCAGATCACAGAGATGCCCAGCATAGCACAGACTGACACTGACTTGTACTCTATTTAATGCAGCTCATCTTTTCCAAACCTACCATCCTCCTTTTTTTTTCCCTGTAGCTGAGACAAGCAGTGCCATCAGGAACACCTTGAATTTTAGATGGGAAACAGCACTATCTTAATATTTTCACATCACAATTTAGTGTGCCTTTACACTGTTCTGATTTCAGCACCCTGGAAAGCCTAGGAGTTGTACAGCAAGTTCAGTGACCAAAAAGACAGGAGCAGCATTTGAATCCCAAAAATACAGTGGCACTGCTTGCCACTAACTACTAAATAAAGATTTCTAGATTATCACCTTTTTTACTTTCTTATCTCCATGCCGACTCAGAGTCCTAGGTAGCACCAATCTCTAACATTGATGGAAAAGAAAAACAGTAGCAAATGTAGAAGTAGAGAGTGCTAGCTATTTGGAATTAGTATGAAGACAGAGATTTTTTTAAAATATGCTGTCTAAACTTTTTTTTTTTTTTTAAATTCAAATCTTTAAAACTGATTTTGTGCATTGATTTCCAGGCAGGAAAAATTTCAGTAGCCCATTTGCCCTCCTTTTTGCTTCAGCTTAACAATTTTGGAGATCTTAAATCAGACTCAGTTCTAACTTGTCATCCACTGATAAAAATGCTAGAACTTACTTGACTCACAAGGAGAAGAGTTTCTGAAATACACAGACCTGGCTGGTCAGCCTAGTGCTCTGTGTACACAGTAGCTATCTGCTGAGTGCAAGCCTTAGATAAAAAGTTGTCTACACTAATCATCCAGAACAAATTTTCCTGAATACATAGTTAATGTAATCCTGAGGTCACTTTTCTATCAATTATCTAAGATCACATCTTTAACTTGAAAAAAAAGATCTACACATTGTCCTTCTGTGAATTTAATCCAATAGTGTTCAAAAATGCAATAAAACAATGTCATTGTTAACACTGATAAAATAGATAGCAAATATGATATATGAATCAGTCAAAAAAAGTATGTCCTTCTTTCTTATTATTGCTATGAAAAATTAGTAATTCTTTCGACAATATGCATGTTCACTTAGTAGCTTATCTGAAGATGCAAAAGCATATTTTTAAGATTAGATTTAAATTATATTCTTGAAAAAAAAGGATTTCCCTTTTCAATATTAGTCTATGAGAAAAACATTTCAAAGAAAAAAAGATCAGGCAAATGAGCCCTATTATTCATGGTATCACTCTTAAATATGAACATTTAAAAAATATTTTAGGAAAATTCTATCAGTAAATGAAAACACTGTGACCTGGGAGGTAGCAATTTCTAGCACAGAGAGAGAAGCAACAGAGAAAAGAAAGACAAAAAGAGGGTGTGGATGTGATAGAGGAGAATGTTTGCTAGCTGGAATCAACATTATAACAGAGTTTTTCTCCATTATAGGCTGTTCCACTTCTGGAAACTTGTTATCTATCGCCATGATTTTCCCTTTTATTCTTTTGTCTTTTCTGATTTATCATCCAATACAATCCACCAGATCTGTCAGAGAAAATTAGCCAAGACTGACTGGCTTGCATAATCTTTTCTTAATATCCCCAGAAGCTGAGTTCAGAGTAACTAGTTTAAATTCTACATCTTTTCTCTATTTCCTTTCTTAAAGGCTATGTTTAGTTTCTGTATCTTCTTTCTAAATCCCCACGAAGAAGAAACATTACCAGAAATATGTCACCTTTTTAAGCCATAGAACTTTACTTTGCCTATCTCCATGATTTGAGCATATAAATTACTTTTCAAAAGCAATTGCTTATGCCTTTTATTTCATACTCTTTCGTAACACTGGAATCTAGATGGTGTCAAGTAGCACAGTTTCTTCTGGTATCAGCACCAATTTACATCACCTGAGGTCTTGGACCTTTCCATTTCTCAGTTCTTCTGTTTATTCACCCCCCTAACCCACAGGGATAACTCTTTTAAATACCATGCTGTTCTTACTGTCTATCCCCTTTATCATCCTCACTGGATTCATGCAATACAAATGACATTCATATTTTTTTTAAGTGAAAATACACAGAAAATTTGGCTTAAAATTGCAAACCTATTACAAAGGAAATGTAGCTCTTGGAAATTGCAGTGTTTTTACAATGGAATCAGAATAAACATCGGCCAGCATATATGTTTGGACTTGGGGTTTTTTTATGTTGAAGACCTGAAGTTAGTTAAAAACTATATCTTTCACCTATAAGCAACCACCTTCACACAGTAGATCAGCAGTAATTCTAGCCCTGCAAGAATTACTCTGGAGATACAAACTCTGATAAAGTGCAGCAAGTGATTAATGTGCTGGACTGGAGGAACACAGCTTGTTGAAAGAACCAGTCTGTGGAACATCTTTGCAGAACTTATAAATATCTCTCTCTGCAATATACACAGCTAGCTCTGACTCCACACAATCTCAAAAGATTTTCTGAGGCAGGTCTTTGGAACACAGAGAAAAACCAGAGGTGAACTGTATTCTTAAACTTGTTCAAAATAAGACAATCTGTAGAATCTTCTGCATTGTACCTGAGAGTGTTACAGTTAGAGCAATCAAACCTGCTTTTTCAATATTGTTATGCACTGGTAGATACAGAAACAACATCTCTCTGCAGCTGTTTCCCCATCAGTGTTCTGGCTGCAGTCTGTAACACATGATTGCACAAGTTCTTGTACTGTATGTGACATTTTGCTGGTCTGGGGGTGCAGGTGCCCTTCACCACTGTCCTCGTACAGTGAGAAGACAGCATTAAAGACAGGAGAATATCAAGTGTCAGTTTGTCTTTCAAAAAGGTTGATTCAATCCAAAACAAGAAAGAGGAGATTGAGATCATATAAATAATGGAAAAACTCACACAAAACTCGATGACTACAAAGGTGGAAAGGGAGATCGTGGAATATCTGTCCTCCAGGATTTTCACCATCTGAGTGGGCTAAGTCATGAACAACCTGACCATTAATGTTACCCCTGCTAAGAGCAGGAAGCAGGCCTGAATGACCTCAGAAATCCTTTTCTACTGAAATTATGAAATAGAGAACGGTGATTTGAATGGGACTTTTAATAAGTTTAAATTTTGTCCTATGAGCAAACACAACCAGCAACATCCTTCATTAACCAGTTTGTCTGTTATCAAAAGCCTGCCAATATTCGAGATCTTCTCATTATGATACCCTCTCTTTATTTCTTAAGCATTTTGAACATAAAAACTAACAAAGCAGTGTCCTGTTCTCCTGACTAAAACTTATGACAAAAGATAACCCATCTCATTGCTTTCTTTTTACAGATTTTTGCAAGTCAGATTTTGCTGCACCAGTTATGAACTGGAGACTTCCCTTAGTGGTCATAATGGCTAATTTTAGTATTTGTTTAAGTTTAATTATCATTGCTGTTGCCAATACTATGTCATTAGTGACATAAGATGAAATCTGGAACTCTTAAGAAAAGTAGAATGTTTTCCACACACTTGCAACAATAATTTTGTATCTTTAAAAAAGTATATAGTTAAAAATAATAGTACATGAAAGAACTTAAGATCTATCCATTTATTTTTCTACTCTGAACACACTTTAAAAACCCCCAAAGACAGAAACATTTTGAGGTAAAAAGGAGAAACATGTAAGAATGACAGATATACTTTAGGTGGTTGCAATACAGCCATAGAACATCACTATATGCAAAAATCAGCAAGAAATGCATCTATAAGCAAGACAGTAGGTAATAAACATATTAATTACTAAGGGGAACACAGGCAACAGAAACAAAGCTGAACTTTCTGAGTTATGTAGCACAGGAATTATTGTGTTATGTTGGTGTTTACAGCACACATACAGATCTTCTGGAGAGAATTTTTTGTGTTTTACCCTTAATGATATTCATATGCTGTACACATGTCTCATTTCTGGCACTTTGGGCCATGATGCCTCCTAAGTCCAGAGCACTAATAGGCATCCAGAGACACTCCAATGTGGAGGACAAAAGGAAAAAAAAAATCACAATAGTGGCAGTTTAAAAAATTTGGAAAGTGACAGGGATGAAAACAACAATTTCTGCCAGAGGAAAAGACTTCCCAGAGGAGAAACTGCTGCTCTGCAACGCAGCAGCTAGAATGAAGCAAGAAATATTGGTCTTGCTGCCTGTATTGTACTATGCAAAAGCAATTGGCTGGAGGAAGGCAGAAAACATCTTTGGCTGTTTGTACCACCGGCATGTCATGATGTGCTTGTCATCACCACCACACCAACAACCACCATTACATCACAAAATTACTACTGAGTTTCAGTAGGTATTACTATTTGGGGGATGGGGGGGTTGAGGGGGTGTTACTTTCCCAAAGTGCAAAAGTGCCTGTGGTGGTGTTTGGATTGGGGTTTTTTTTAATGGTGAAACATGCGAATATTGCCCATAATTTCACTGAAAACAGTTTTATTTATCATATTAAAGATGTTAAAGCACAGAAATGTTAAAACACAGAAATGGAGTCTCTCTTGGATCAATGAATCCTGAATCAACCAAATACATATCAGTGCATTAGTAAACTGTCTTTGCCATTTTTTGAGGGGTTTTTATGCCTGCTTTTTTTTCACTTATCCTTGCATATTCATGAACACTGCTTGGGTTAAATACCAAATTTGCTTTTACAAAGATCTAAAAAAAAATCCAAAAAAGGTGACATACATTTTAGAAGTCCCAGGATGATACTATTTTTTCTTCTTATAGGTAGTTGATAAGATAAAGGCAAATACGGAATAAGAACAAAGTCAGAACAGAGATTTGCTATGCTATTCCAAGCAGTTGACTTTAAATTATTCAGAATTTAAAAATAAAAATGCAAAGGGAAGATATAAGGCTTATTAATCATATTAAATAAGCACATATTAATCACATTAAGGATTGTTCTCATAACTGTCATCTGTTTCCTCCTGCATAACTCTGAGAAATAAGTACTTAATGTTCATTTTCCCAGATGATGACAACACTGCATGACTCCAAAGAGGCTGGAATGATTTGAGCACAGAGGAAGGATACAAGTGCTCCAGGTCTTTCCTCTTTTTCCTGCCTACCTGATCTAGCAATACTAGAGTGAACAAAAGTCCCACTCAGGGAATTTCCTGGGTGCAAGATGAAGTCCCTCAGTGACTCCTAGCACATAATTTAATTCCAATGCTTCTCATCTATAAAATTCACATTAAAATTATGTTTATTTGAAGCAGAAGTCATTGTAATGCCATATCATATAACTAATTGGGGCTTAGCTGTGAACTGGATCAGCCTTCAATAGTGTGCAGGTTGAGGGACTATCAGAAACCACTGCTACTTCTTTCAACCCTACCATTTAACAGTGAAGAGGAGCAATCCCAAAGTCTCAAAAATGAATAGTTGCTACCAGTTGGGTGCTATGAATGTAGATTTACATTTTGGCTCAGAGTAACAGACAGCACACTCCAATAAAGATAGGGAGGTTCAACACTCATGACACAGTGGAGGTCAAAATATAGACACTTCACTGAGAAATGAGGGTCGCACAGCCTCAGGGAACCTACTTCTTTACTCAGTGAGGTTAAAAACACATGGTTCATACAATTCAAGTCCTAGACTTGCAATTCATATAAATAATACATACATTTGGCCTCCCTCAATTCTTTCATTAATAAGGAAATTATCCATGTTTAGAATAGTTTTTCATAATGGAGGTTGAACTAAGACTAGTCTTCAAAGTGTGAAACACCTCACCATCTCCATGTCATGGGTCGTCACATCATAAGTTAGAACCTTTTCTCTCTGTGCTGATTTCCACTGGGGTAGAATTAATTTTCTTTGCAGTGGCTGTGGCTTTCTTTGCAATTTTCTTTGGTGTGGGGCTGTGTTTTGGATTTGTGCTGAACACTGAGTTCATAATACAGAGGTTTTTTTTTTTATTGCTGAGCAGGGTTTGCACAGAGCCAAGGCCTTTTCTGCTTTTTGTACTGCCACAGTGGAGGTGGGAGTGGCTGGGAGGCTGGGAGGAGACACAGCCAGGACAGGTGACCCCAGCTGAGCAAAGGGATATTCCAGACCATGTGGCATCATGCTCACATTATAAAGTGTGGGGAAGAAGGAGGAAGGGAGGAGGCCTTTGGAGAGATGGAGTTTGTCTTCCCAAGTCACCATTACGTGTGATGGGGCTCTGCTCTCTTGGGCATGCTGAACACCTGCCAGCCCATGGCAAGGTGAATTCCTTAATTCACCTTGGTTTTTTGTGGGGCTTTTGCTTTCCCTATTAAACTGTCTGTACCTCAACCCACAAGTTTTTACCTTTCTGATTTTCTTCCTGATCCTGCTGATGGGGCAGTGAGTGAGCAGCTGCCTGGAGCTTGGTTGATGGCACTCTTCTGTGCAGAGACACATTGCTTCAGATTCAGTGGATTCTCAGCGTTCTCTCTGCTCCTTGTAGATCCATTGTCTAAAACTGGAAAAAAAGCTTTCCAAACAATATTAAGATTGATAACAAAAAGAGCAGTCTTTTAATGAAAGTTTTCATATGCACATATGTGCACACCCAATATAAAAATTTCACAATATTTAGAAGTTTAACTAATTAGCATATCTAGCGAGTACGTTCAATAGGAGAACAGTTGCCCTGGTAACCCACCCTTGGATCTACCCCATTGGAGTCCCTCTAAGGGTTCTTAGCCCTATAACTTGTTATGTCTATGCAGGATCTTATTGTTTCCCCCTGGTGCTGGTGCAAAACAGGATGTCCTTGTTAGAAATTATTTTCCTTAAAAATAAGATCAAACAGTTTTAAAAATATAGCATAACCTGTGGGAAAGTGTAATTACTGTTCTAAACTGTGAGAAGGTGCTAGAAACTCTACAGCTATGTATAATAAAAATCTAAAAAGCTACAAACATATTAAAAGCTAAAAATCTTTAGGCATCAGATCAGTCACGACATTTCCTTCCTATCACCCTAATACTCACATATTGTGACTGAATAGCTGTTGTGGGTAATCCAAAATGTCACTGTATTGCATAACTATCTGTGTCCCAAAATTATTACTGACTCTTTACGAGCCAGCACAGTTGGAGGTGGAATTGTGGGGCAGGCAGGAGGTGCTGGACACATTATAATGTTAGGGCACCCAAGCCCCTTCCCCTTTTGCCTGGCAGCAGCATTTGTGGGAAGGTTTCTGTGCCTGCAACCATAGCAACTCAGAAAAACTACATTTCACAATTAATTAGAA
Organism: Hypocryptadius cinnamomeus; assembly: GCA_013400635.1. Taxonomy (NCBI): domain Eukaryota; kingdom Metazoa; phylum Chordata; class Aves; order Passeriformes; family Zosteropidae; genus Hypocryptadius; species Hypocryptadius cinnamomeus. The sequence continues at coordinate 38,885 of VYZP01018015.1, read as the reverse complement.
ACGGTTTTCCGACTAAATTTGCAAGCTCTTATCGGCAGTGAAGGTTGAGCCAGTCCCTGGACTCATGTCACCCCGCACTGGTGCCGACAGCCCAGCTGTCCCCTGCCCCTGACATCAGCACCAACACCAGCGGAGTCCCGCGGGTGGCAGGAGGAAGTGGCAGGCGGCGCCTGCTGTGCTGGCAAGTCGTTGTCTGTCCCTGGAACTTCTCCATAAGCTCCTGCTTTCCTGCGAAGGTTCTTTATTTCTGCCATCTCTTTTTTCATACCCTTCACCTCCCAGGCCGTGTGGTCAACCAGGGAGTGCCATGGTGGGGTGGAGAGCTGACCCATTTTCCCTTTGACTTTCAAGCCATGCAGCCACCCATGGTGGGCTCCATATAGGAGAGTGTCTGGTGCCATTTTACCTTTCCCTAACACAGCCAGGGGGACCATCTCAGAAGGGGGCAGTACCTTGCAATTTTTGGTTTATCTTTGTTCCCCTGGCATTGGTGAGATTTTGCAGTTTTTTATCTAGTGATTATTTACTGGGATTATTTTTTTCCTGTTGCTGCTTCTGTTGTTGGTAAACTCCTATTTTTTCAGGTATATTTACTCAAATTTGTCACTTACTGGTGAAAAGCAATTGGTTGAAACTAAGGGGAGGTAACTCATTTTAGGGTGTCCACCTTTTAAAATTATCTTAAAACAGGACATAGCCCATGGGATGTGCCCTGTCTCATGACAGGATGTCACACTACCTCAGAAACAATAGCTTTGCTGTAGACCAAAATTATAAAAAAATACTTAAATGTAATTATTTTGGTAAGTATATTTCTCATAAGTGGCAATCTTGGGGAAAAACACAAAGCTGAAATTATTTGCAAGTACAAATTGTGCTGGTGCAGAGTTGGGGCAGATATGTTTTCCTGAATAATAAGCAAAAAGTAAATTGTTCTTCCAATCTAGAAAGCTAGGAGAAAAATGACATTTGTATCCTTTGGGGTTTCTGAGTGCTTACATTATTACATTCTCATTTTTTTTGTAGCCAGGAAGTAATAAAACTTGAATGTGCCGCATCAGGAAATAAGCATTGCAAAATTTCAGAATAATAAGAATGTGTTTGCTCCACATTGTTCAGGATTTCAGAAAATCTTTCTTAATGAAAGGAAATTTATGGCAGACCTTGGTCATTTGATTTCGGATGGATATATTCATAGTTTCTGTGTCTCCCAGGGGTTCTGCAATGGTGCTTACCTGAAGAGGTAAACAATAAAACAGTGTCTCCTCTTTTCTGTAGGACTTTTAGTTTACTGGATGCTAGTATATTAGCAATTAACTAACTAGCAATTATTAGCAATTAACTAATTTAAAAAATCTGGTGAATGACTGTTATACTGTTTGAAAAAGAAACCCTGTGTAAAGGCATAAAATCACAGGACCACAGACTCATAAGAGTCATAGAATGGTTTGGCTTAGAAGAGACTGTAATCACCATCTAGTTCAAATTTCCCTGCCATGGACAGGGACACCTTTCACTAGTCCAGGTTTCTCAAAGCCCCATCCAGCCTCACCTTGAACTCTACTAGGAACAAAGCATCCTCAGCTTCCCTGAGCAACCTATTCCAGTGCCTTACCACTCTCAGAGTAAGGAATTTTTTCCTGATGTCCAGTCAAAACATGCTCTCAGTTTATTTCCTATGTTAATGCAAAAAAGTTCGTCTATTCTTTCAAAGTGAAGGATGCTTATGGATGCTGCATGGATCTCTGTAAAGGCAGAGATCTGACAGAATACTAAAACCACAAAAACTGGAACAAGAAAACAGTTTCTCTTTGAAGCAGCCCCTTTCAGAGCACATCACGTATTTCTGACATACATTAAGGTAAATAAGCAAGGAAAAGGAGAAAGCATGAAATCTTGACCATGTCTTGTACTGAAGTCATTAACATTTTAAATCTGATTCACCTTTTTTTGCATCTCTTTGCCATCTTTTTGCAGCACTGTATTATTGCCACCAAGCAGCTTGTCTTCATTGCTGAACCTCATTTCTTAACCACAGCTTTTAGCACAGATTGAGGGTCCACAATGCTGCAGAGAGATTAATCTGTCCTTCCAGGCAGCAGGATGGTCACTGATCTTCACTATGATCTTCACACTATGATTGTCAGATTTCATCATTCTAGTTTCTGTCTGGTTTGAAATTATTGTTTTGAATTCCAGTTTCTCAGTCTTGTGTGAATCGGTTTCAGTGTTGGAACTTAAAACATTTAGCCCCTTTTCTGTTCATTTTACCCTTTCTGTTTTGATTTTGTCCTTTGATTCCTGAATTTTTACATGTTAATGATTTTTTCGTCATTTTACCTACTCAGATATTTGCACAATAAGCTAATCTATATGCTTCAGTCCTGCCTGGCTCCTGCCACCTTTTGTGTCTGAGCCAGCAGGAGGGACAAGAAAAAGTCAGCTCTCTGTTCCTGGGTTAGCTGGTACCTGAGAGAGCCTCAGGAATAATTTGGAACAGATCAAAATCAAAACAAGATAATAAGAGAACCTGTGAGCACATAAATCAATGCTCTAATGGGTCACTGAAGTCACAGCTTGATCACTGGCATGCAGCCTATGTGTGTGAAATGAAATAGCTAGAGGAGGAGGTGAACTTTTCAAATATATACAACCAGTTCTTTACAAGTGTTTTGATCTACCTGCATCTGCTGTGGCCAGTAGGAGCATAAGTTTCAGACAACCATGGCTACGCAACTGTATTTCTGATTAAAAAAAAGCATCTGAGCACATGCTTCTGTCCTGAGCAAATGAACAGGAAAGAGATGGACCTGTGTGTCAAAAGCTTAATCCTGTGAGTTTGTAAGTGCAGCATGAGTAGTAGGTGTATGGATGTTTTCCTGAATTGAGATTCAAAACATCAGTCTGGACACCATAAGCCTTCATGTATCATCAGTGCAAAGGAACAGTAGGGTTAGAAAAAGAATGTGTTCCAGTATGACTAATAATATATGCAGCTGTAGCTAGTAAAGCAAAAAAAAAAAAGAAGAAAGAACAAAATCTGAGAGAGATGCTTCAGTTTGGAAAGAAACTTTTCTGAAAAGCAAGACATTACATGACTACTTATGTTTAATGTTCTACAACTTTTTCTACTACATCTGGTGCTGTTTATAGTAAGAAAAGCTTATTGGAAGACTCCTGTATGTATTTCAATATAGATTTTCTTGTTTTGTCAGTGTTTGGACATGTGCCAATGTAAATATCTGCTGCTTGAAATTAAACAGATATGCAGAAGACTGGCAATACCATCATAAATCAGAATGAAGAAGGTGGTTCAATTTGAAGCACTTTCAGATTCACACTGACTATGTAGAAACTTTGGCTGAGAATACTTATGACTGAAAACTTTTCGCACAGAGATAAGCAACAGGCACCAAAAAAAAGTGCTTCTAGAGACCTAGTGAAGAAATTGCATTTCACAATTTTCATTTCACAAAGAGAAATTAACCTTACTGATTACTGGTATATCAGCATGATTGCAGGTCTAATTCAGGTGCAACTTCATTTAAGTTTTTACATTAGCATCAAATCACTTATCAGCAGGAAATCTGAAAATCTGTGCAAAAAAGGGAGTAAAATAGGCATTAAAAAATACACAGTGAAAGACAGATGCCATTACATATCTCTCTATGTGCCTATATACACAGAGGTATTTTTGTGTTTGTGCATAAACAAACACCCGATGCTAAACACAGCGTGACAAACGCATATATTGACCGACATTTTATTAACAAAAGAAAAGTCATGCCAGGACTACTAACACGTTACTTCTGCAACCTCTGGTCCTCACCTGAGGAGCCCCTGGGTCCCTTGCCAGCCCAAGGGGTCTGTGCCCTGTGCAGGTTCTGGCAGGGGCTGCGTGCCTGGGCTGTGGGGCAGGGCCTGCCCTGGCTGTGTGGGTGGGGAGCACAGAGAGATCCTCCTGGACCACGACTACCCACCGTGCAGGGGACCATTGAGAAGCTGCCTGAGTGGGGAGGACTTCCCTTGCATGCTTTGATACCTTTTCTTTGGCTGTGGGATTCCTCTTTTGAGAATGGCTGCTTTTCTTTTTTAGGCAAAATCTCCATACATAAGCTATCAGACTACATATCATTTGAACCCTTGATCCCACTGCTCCAAAATTCTGGCTATCTGCAGTCCAATTTGTAGTTGTGAAACTAAAATCACATTTTTTTCCAGCTTATACCAGCAGAAAAAACCCACAAAAGAAGAAAATGTGGATGTGTGGATGTGTGGATTTGTCTCTTCTACAGTTAACTATTGCCTTGTCTTTGAGAACCTATATTTCTTTTGTTCCAAGTTTCTCCAGCTAGCTAGCATCTACAGTGGCAGTAGGAGTCTGTACAAGTTTCCTTATCTTTCATGAAGAAATAACTGAGGAAGGTACTTCTGTAACCAAAAGAAAAAGTAAAAAAATACATTATTCATTATTCTTCACAGAGATGCAGCTACTTCTCTCCACAATGTTTTATATCACATTTCAGTTAAATTGAAAGAATTTTACCATAGTACAACTTCATTTAATATGTTATGTTTTTGTTTACTTGTCAAAACCGAAGTTTGAAGAGAGACATTTTTCAAAGAGACATAAAAGCTAAGGATGACAGAGGCAGACTCACGGGCATGGAAACAGTTAGACATGCAGCATGGGTAGATGCTAGCAACATAAGCTAGATCTGTTGTCTTTTGTAGCAGAAGTCTGCCCTTGAAGTTTTCTGGAAGCTCAATAACCACATGAGCATTACTTCAATCCCAAATTAATTTACTTTGCTTTTCACAGTAGTTATTAGCTTGCATGCTGTGTAAGTTCTCATGGTATGCATGGTCACAGTGCTTCTGATGAAACCACAATAAGCATTCTTGTTCACAAAATAGATTTTACTTATCTACAGATGGTTCCTGAAGGAGTTCAGGTTTGTATGGTATCCTGTGGTAACATATGTGGCTTGTATGTTACCCTCCTGAGATTAAGCAGTGTCTCATTCTGTGCCTTGCTCTGGGGAATAGCCCACAGTCCACTTGTACCGGACTTCTGTTTATTTAATCAATATTTGGAATCAATTCAGCAAAGCAAAAGTTTTAAGCTTTCTGACCACATTTTCTTGTTCATAGCTTTTTTCTGACACATTCCATAGTTAGGAGCAGCATCGTCCTTCAGTGGTTGCTCTAAAGTCTTAAAAACCAAAACACCCAAAGTCTTAGACTTTGTATTCTCATTTTCCTATTACAGCACAAAACAGTATAATTCCAGTTGTTTTACTACAAGTCTGGAAGCAGTCCTAATAAAACCCTAACAACTGCAGAATTTAAAGTGAACTTTGATGCACTAGGACCTCTTTATTAACTCAGATTGCTATCAAATAGCATTGCTTTAAATTTTCCAGTGATGGACAACAACATCAGGCAGTTAAAAATAGATTGGGATTGCTAAAAGGAACAAAATGAGGGGATATTTGTGCTCATAATCCCACTGGTATGTTTGTCAGACATGGACAGTTTTTGCACATCCTTCCAGTGGATTTGCCAGACTGAGGGTGAACCCAACGCCCTCACCACATTGAGAGGTGATGTGAGGTATGGGATATCACAGTGTGTAGACAGGATGTTTCACTGTGGGTCCCAAGGGGAAAATCAGAAAGCAGCAAGACTGGAAGGTTGCTGATGTTGGCAATTTTCCCCTCAGGATGCTGCTAGCTCTGTAACAGGCAGTAACTGTTCCTCTTGATGGGATGAGGGCAGCCAAGAAGTTTTCCACAGGCCAGGAAAGGAATAAACTGTACTAATGGTATGACAGAAAACACTTTTCCCATCAAATTAAATGAGTATACATTCAAGTTATGTCAATTTTTTATCCTTAATTTTCAGTGTTTTACCAAATCATCAGTGGCAGCTTATGGCAGGAGAAACAAGACAGTGAGCTCCCTAAATATCATCTGCTAACCAAGCAGTGATGTGAAAATGTGAAACCAGTTTTAGAGAAAAATATAGATTTTGCACTTGCTGCATGATAACAGAAGTTATTAAAATAGTCCTGGTGGATGGTGGATGACTTCATACTAAACCAGTCTCTAATTAATTTTTGAATGCAGAGTCTGCTAAACTGACACAAAAAAGTCAAAATACTGATGCAAAATTTTTATCACAGCTTCACACTAGTTAACTTAAAGCATGTCTAGAACCTTTAGGTCTTCTAAATAAATTTGGTTTGAAGTTAATTTAAAGCAATGTGTGGTTTTGCACTAGGGAAGTGGTAATGCAAGCATAGTTTCAAACCAGTTCCAGTCTGGAGATCATACTGTCTCCAGATCATACTGGGTTTGCTCTCAAGCTGTTAGTTATGCTTCCTCACTTCTCTTTCCCCTTCCACGAAGTTACGCAGCCATGCAGTTATTCTGACAATTGGCAAAGGTTTCCTTTGAAGGAAACCTTCCAGAGCATGCCAGCCAGCACTAGGCCACCCCCACTTACCTCTGTAGCAAAGAGGAAGTAGATTAAAGCCGGAAGGGAGAGAAGAGTGCTATAAAATAACATCCATTTAAAAATTGCAGTGAGTGAGTTGACATTAACTGCTGCAAAGCTAAAGATCTGCTTATTTTTGTATGGCTAGTCTAATTAGTGACACCACCACATGTTCAGGAGTCATTTTTATTAAGCATAGTTCTCAACTTCCTTTGGTGAAGCATGTCACTCCACCTCTGCTGTCTCTGGTTTTGCTGTCCTGGGGCACCCCACAGCTGTGGTGTCCCCACTACTCAGAGCTGGGTTCTTCATAGAATCACAGAATTGTAGAATCATGGAATCATTGAATGTTAAGGAGTTGGAATGGACCTTAAAGATCATTTAATCCCACCTGCCTCTACCATGGGCAGGGACACCTCCCACTGTACCAAATTGCTCAAGGTCCCATCTAGCCTGGCTGTGAACAATGCAAGGCTTAGGGCATTCACAGCCTCCCTGGGCAACCTGTTCTAGTGTCTCACCACCCTCACAGTAATTATTTTCTTCCTAATATGTAACCTAAATTTCTCCTCTTGTAGTTTGTACCCATTAGTCCTTGTTCTAGCACTGCAGCTCCTGATGAAGAGCCCCTTAGGCTTCCCTGCAGCCTCTTTCAGATACTGGAAGCTTGCTATGAGGTTCCTACACAACATTCTCTTCTCCAAGCCCAACAACCACAACTTTCTCAGCCTGTCTTCGCATGGAAGGTGTTTCACTCCTCTTATCAGCTTCATGACCTCCTCTGGACTTGCTCCAGCATCTCCTTGTCCTTATTTTGGGGGCACCAGAGCTGAACACAGCACTCCAGCTGGGGTCTCATCAGAGCAGAGGGGCAGAATCACCTCCCTTGCCTGCTGCCCACACTCCTTTTGATGCAGCCCAGGATTTCCTTGGCTTTCTGAACTGGTTAATGTTGAGTTTCTCATCTACCACCACCCCACATCTTTCACCACAGGGCTGCTCTCAATCACTTCTCTGCCCAAGCTGTTGGTGTGTCTGGGATTGCCATGACCCAGCTGTAGGACCTTGCTCTTTGCTTTGTTGACCCCCATGAGGTTTGCACTGGCCCAGCTCTCAAGCCTGTCCAGGTCCCTGTGGATGCCATCCCTTCCCTCCAGCATGTCGACTGCCCCACACAGCCTGGTGCTGTCGGTGACCTCGCTGAGGGTGCCCTTGATCCCACTGTCCAAGTCACCAACAGAGATGTTGAACATTTCCTTTGAAAATGTTGTGGCTTTCTCTAGACTTACATAACCATGTTTCTTTCCCATTTGAACCAGGGCAGAGAGGAACAGCAGATATACATTTATCATATCCAGAGCTGGGATGTAGCTGGGGCTAGCAGAAGGCCTGGGTGTATTTTCAGGTGACCCTGTGGGATCACAGTCTTGTGTCATTGGACTCATCAGCCCACCACTGAGCTTTAACAGTTCAGGTGTCCTGCCTGTACACAGCACCCCAGGGCTCTTCTTCCTATTTATATCCTAGCATATTTCTACTGCTATGGCCTTGTCCAGAAACTGAACAGCTTTCATACAGCTGGTCCCCTGCCACTATTCAGGTCTTATCTTGACCTCCTCAGCTATCTTAAAGATTGTGTTTCACTTTGACAGCTTGGATAATCTCCCTACTGATTTGAAAACCTCTGTAGCCTGAATCACTATAGCAACAGAAGGACTTACAGCACCTGATCCTTATTGCAGTTTCACTGAGTTGTAGATGAAGAAAACTCATCCATTTGCATGAAGACATCAATTATTTACTGAACATTAACAACATAGGTAGGGAACACAAAAGCCAAATCTTTAACTACATTGAAACTTTTGCGCACTAGTACCATACTCTGCCCTACAGATCTAATGGCACAAAAAATGAACCTATCCTACTTGCAGGGTAGGTTCTACATAAATGTGTGTGGGGTGTTTGGATACTGCTTCCCAAAGCAGCCTTAGGCTGAGAGATGCATTGGCTCTCAACCTTCCTTCATGTCAATGGTAAGCAGATACCTCTCCTGGCTGAGAGCCAGGAGTCTCCAAATAGGACAATAAAGAAATCCACATGATTTTGAAACATTTGGAAGCACCATTTATTGAATTAATCTGTTTTTTTTCTCCGTTGTTTTCCTCTAATCCCAAAATTTATTCTGTGGTATCCTTGTATTTAATTGAAGGGCTTGGTTTCCAGCATTGATGAAAGTCTCTTTCTTGCAAATAATCATGCTGGGAATCTATAGTATAATTCAAGAGAGATACAATATCTGTAGTAATTTCAACCCAGTTTGTAGCCTGCTCCCATTGTGAGTACTGTGGTTTTGATGCAACTCTTCTCACAGAAGAAAAAATATTTAGAAACATTAAAAGCTTTCCTGCCATACAGTAAGGTTTGTTGATACATACTTCTTACAGAATAGCTTGTTCTAATCTTTAAAAAAAAGCATCTGGACCAGATATCTGATAAAATCAAGCTAATAAAGGACATTCATCCATCTGCCCATATTTATAGTGCACACAACTTTACAGGACATTCACAATATCTCTACTATTTCCAGTTTCTGCAGCTAGCTACCTTGTCTTTCCTTCATTCACATTTAAAGAAAAAAAAAAAATAACTGTCCATACACTGCAAGCCAGACAATATTCTTTGGTACATGTTTTTTCAGTATAGAGTTATATCAGGAAATTATCAAGTACATGCTCACTTTCAACATTTCATTCCTGGTGTGACAACAAGGCTTTAAAGCATAGCTCACTAAACCCAAATGAATCCCTTTAAATCTGTTTTCTCAGTTATTATGAAAACAGGTATTTTGTTTGCCCTTTAGTTGGTTTTGTGCCTATTGCATTCTCTCTCACATTGCTTCAAGCCTCCACACACCACAGGTTGTCAGAGGCAACTCCAGGGCTGAAGGCAAGATGCAGGCTCTGAGCAGGCTCTGCAGGAGAGCCAGGGAAGAGTGCTAGGGAATCACAAGTTACCTGAGAGGCTGCAGGGCTCAGAGGAGACTGGGAACAGACACAGCTGGACTCAGAGCTGGCCAGAGAAGGACTGGCAATTCTTCCCCATGTCTGATCCTCCCTATTCCCCAGAAATGTTGGACTTACCTTTGCTGCTCCTTCACAAGAGAACAGCATTCCCTCTGCTGTTCATTTCAATACCTCTCCACTGGTCTGCAGGAGTGGGGGCAAGGGTTTACGAGAGCCAGGCTTTTCCTTACTACTAGTCTCCTCCTACTTCTCTCTCCTTATCTAATATTTAGCAGGGGTTTATGTTTGCAAATAGAAAAGACTGGGCAAGAAAGGAAAAGTCAGGAAGTTTGACTCCCTGAGTCTAATGGAAGGACCTGGGGAGATGAAGTCTGCATTTAAACTGAGCTGAGACTGCAGGAGAGGATGACCATAATGACTGCAGAACAGCTTTTCTGTCAGCTGATTTTAATTTATTTTTTGTTAAATGTGCAAAACCATTAAACGTGCTTACAAACCCCGTGGGCCATCTTACAGATCTGGTGGGAGCCTGCTGGCTGCTGCCCTGCTTCCACTGTACTGTAAGGTATTTATGTGGTGGCTGAATGAGGTGAATGCAGTGTGAATTGCTGTGCTGAGTGTGCTCTCACAGCCAGCTTGCTTTAGTGTTTTTGTGACATTGTGTCTGTTATTTATAATTCTTATTCTTCTGGGATGGATTAAAGTGATATGAAATATCCGTTCTCAGAAGTAACCAAACCAGCACAAATACAGCATAAACAGCAAAGATAGAATAAAAACTATGGAATATCCATAGAATAGGTCAGGAAGCTATTAAACCTGCCTTTATCTGTTCTTAGCAGACTTGTGAGTATAGTATGTTTTCTTCTCTTTCCATTTGCATTTCCATTTTTCCATTTGGTTAATGAACATGTAATCAATGTCTCTTTAGCACATAAAGTAGAACATTTAAAAGAGGGAGGTTAAAAGGATTGTATTGAAACGTTACTTAATATAGATTCTGAATAATAAAAGACCCAAGTGGTAGAAGGGGTGCCCTACATACCAGTTATAGTTGCGGGTCAACTTGATTGACAGCAGTTCATTTCCATGACAAAGTTAATCTTTACTAATGCAGTTGTCTCAATTGATTTTAAATTCTAATGCATCTCTTGATGGCATGTTTTCAGTTAACTGATTAATGTTTTTTGCTTACAACCCTTCCCATCTTTGCTATAAACACTGAGAGAAGATCCAGGGCCCCCACTTAGAGCAAATTTATGTTCCCATCATTTTTGGTACCTAGAGGCTTCACATTAAATATCACTGAGGGCTTATTCATTTAAGGATTGAATTATTCTTTTAATGTAAATTTCATTATTAGAGACACCCTAAGCCTTTCACTCACTTGGAGCTTACAACATAGCTCAGACTTTTAATTACACTGGAATATCAGCAGTACCGCAACTGGTCAAGCCTAATGGGGAAATTAAACATCAGACTGATGCTGTCATGAATGTGGACATTCTAGCTGACCTTGAGGACAATAAAATTCAATAAAGATGGAATTCTCTTCCCACTGTAATTGTCAGTTGATGATGAAATGCTGTGAAGGCATTCCTGTGCAAAGCGATTACGTTATCAAATTAGGCAAGAGTGCAGGATTTGTGATCATACATAGAGCCTTGCAGTCGTAAACACAGTATCACACAAGGCAATAGACAGCAACATTTGCCCATGGTCTCATGATCCTCAACTACTTAGAATGGCAATTTAGGACAGCTGATAAAACGGACTTGTTAAATCTATGCTCATAGAAGTGTTGAATTTCATGAATGGACTATGCAAAGGGTTGTCAGATATGAAGGTTGTTGTTTAATTATATTTATTTGTAGACCTTACTACAATTTTACACATTACTATATTTTGAATATATTCTTTTAATTTGTAAAATAGTTTTAGTTTTGTTTAAAAAAATTAATATTATATTTTTAAAGCTACTTTTTGCATATATGCATGAGACAGACTTTTGTGGCTTTGATGTTGGAATCCTTCGTATTGAAAACTATACAAGAATCACATGTAATTTATTTTCGATACTTTCATAATAAATATTCAGCTTCCCTTCTATCACTTTTCCCTAAGCAAATCAGATGCACAATTTTCACACAATCCATTTGAAGTTACAGAAACATTTAGTCCCTTCAAGTGTCTTGGTGCATGTGATAGATATTTGAAATGGAAATAGTGCAAAAATATTGCTCTAGTGTTTACAAATCAATGTGAAGTTTAAGATGAGAGGTATTTTGCAAAATTGTCACATTGGATTTTATCCAAATATATTTCCAACAACTCCCACTAAACTAATAAGCTCCAGACTTTTTCTCATTTTTCCAAAACTTGTGGTCCAACTGGCAACGCCCTCCAAAATGTTTTCCAGTTAAAAGTTCTTTTTCATTTTGAGAAAGAAAACTAAGTGAGATGTGGCAAAAAATGGGACAGCAATTGCTTTATTAGACCATCTATACCCCTCTGAGGAATGAATGAGCTGAAGACATTCAGGCATTTAAATGGTTATGGATAGAAAATAGTAGAGTAAGAGACACTGCTAAAACTCATCTGTGAAGGGGACAAGCAAGGTCTGCAAGTAAATCCTCCCGAGGCCCTTCCATCTTGCCACGTGTGAAACCTGACATTTTCATTTTTGTTCCAGCTGAGCCCTTCCTGTGGGCTGGCTCAGCCAGCTGTGGAGCTGATCTTGGGTGACTGCATCTGGCCTGACCAGATTTCCCTTCTGTCCAAGACCTTATCAAGAGCTGTCTGTCAACATTATGAATGGATAGAGGCATCAGGAGGGGATCTTTAAGCACAACATTAAAGCCACTGGAAAGGTGACTATACACAGGTCTGCACACAGCCTGTCATCCCATAAACTTATTAATTATTTTCATCCATCCATGAACTTTCCTCCTAATCCTTTCCATATCTGGCTTTCCTCCGTTGCCAGAGGGTGATTGACCTGCCATCTGGCATGGAAATCAGTATTAAGGTTGAAGAAAGTGTTAGTTTGAGGAGTTGCTGAGAGCTGGAGAGTGGGATAAATGAAGCCATCAACTTCAGTTATGACAGACCTGTTAAAAGAAACCAGGACTGGACTTACCAACCACCCTCACAGCAGCAGTGTGAGATTAATTACTCAGTTGAGGCAATGTATACTACATTGAAGTAAAACTGTTTGCAGGCATTTAATATTGTCTTTCATGATTCCTCATCCTTTTGCGGGAAAACTGTTGCGAAAACAATGTGAAGAATTAAATTTGCAATGTCTGGTATTTTCAGCAGCATTTTTCTAGTCTTTTTTGGCTCTTGGAAAATTCTTATACATTTATACCGAGGTAAGTTACGAATCTATTGTAGTTGCTGCTGCCATCCTCAAACAGCAAATACTTTGGCACTGTGACCCCAAATACCTCATAGGTGTCATATCTGGTCTCTAGAATTTCCAGCAGTGTGGTCCTCAAGATTCCTTCCAATCAATCCTCTTCATTCTTGTGGAATCAAGACCACTAGTTCACTTTCGTGGTAGCCTGTTCTGCAAGACAGGCTTTTACACTCTTCTTTCAAAAAAGTGTTAGCAGATGAATGCCCATGAGGAGTCTTGGTCCATAATCCATGTCACTTTGGCGCATACAGAATTAGTATCAAGTTTGATTTCCCTTTTGCACATACACATGCTAAAACAGATGTCCATATCCCATCCCTATCAAAGCCCATAAGAGCAGCCTATATTCATTAAATTTAAATTCCTTACTTGTTTTCCACAGGATTTTATATCTTATAGCATTCTCCCAATGCCAGTAGAAATTCTTATATAAACTATGTGTTAGCAGTCATGACTTTTATGAAAGCTACCTTCATTAATGCTTCAGGAGGCTCTTAGATTATTAGATCTGCCAACTGATGGTCCAGCAAGTTGCACAGCACCGCATGTGTGAAAGATGCATGGAGAGCTGTACGAAAAGGGTATTTTTGATAATGTTTAAATAAGACATGGAAATAGGCAGGCCTCCTGTGCACAGCTACTAACACAGCACTTTATTAAAACAGTGCCTCATGGTCTCTGAAAGCTGCTGAGCACTGTGTAGGATTCAGTCCCTTGCCTGACTTGATGGTAATGTCAATGAACTTCAGATCAGCTCCTTGTTGAGTACTAGACAAATGCAATGAGACTGATGCAAGTTGCTTATGTTTAGTGCCTGTCAAAACATGACCCAAAGAAAATGAAATGAGACAGAAAATGAGATGACTGAATGAAATAAAGATATGAAGTGGCACAACCTATGACTAAAAAAAAATATTTGAAGCAATGAAAATTAAGAAAAGTGTTTTCCTAACTTCTTCTGTTAAAACTGTTGCACTGAGTAAGGTGTTAGAAAGAGATTAGAAGTTAATAGTCTCTTTCATGATCCATCTTGCCTTGCATTTTCCCTTGTTTACCTTACATCTGGTTCCACATTTATTTACTTTTTGGTACTCACAAAATGAGTTTATGACTCCTTTTGGTCTTCTTTCTGCATACTTCATAATTGATTTTTCTGCCAACTTTACTCAGACTTCTCCTTGTGATTACCAGAAACATCCTCCAGGATTATGGCTCTGAGGCCAAAGTGATCACATTGGAAACTCCCTGAGTTTTCCAAAACGTCACTATGCTTCATTTGATTCTAACCTAGAGCTGATCAACCTAACGACCCAGCAAAATGAAAAAGGGATAAGCAAGTGTGACAATTTCAGCACATGAGGCATTTAGTTGCACCCTTTCCAGGTCCACATATTTTAACTTCATTGCTTACTCATCTGATCCACCAAGAAGTATGGGGTCACAAAAAGCAGAGAGGATGAGGGAGAAATGGTGAGACAGAGACCCAAGACAACAAGGCTTTAGCTTCCTGAGAAGAGATCTTTGCAACTCTTGCCACCAAATCCACATTATTACCTCTCCATCTGACACTGGCTGAAAAAGAGATGTTCTTTTGTTTTCTGACACGATAACAATAGTGGACACTTTAAATTCCAAATAGGAGAGGGTGAAAATAAAAAAATGAGAAAAGTAGTTTAAGGTACATGCAGGCCGTTGGCAACTGAAAAACTATCCTGGCAAGTGGCCTTGAAGTCTTCTGCTCAGCCTTGTTCATGTGAAATGAGGAACTTCTGTCTGACTACAACTCATTTTGGTTCTGTGGGGAGTCAAGCTACTCTAATCCCTAGCAGATGTTAACGCACATCTCAGCATAAAAAGAAAAGGAATTTACACCAGCTGGTGGAGGACCATCATGGAGGTTAAAGTCTTCTCTTTCAACAGCAGTGCTCAGGTTGAAAACAGATGTTGAAACCACTTCTCAGCTACCAGTCAGTTTACCCTTTTAGACAGAAATCTCATTTTTCGTACATGCACAAATTTGTCCCATATCACAAACTACATGCAGATTATTATGAGGGTATGTTAATTGGTCCTCATTAACTAAGTGAAATACATCTTCCACCATTTCCTCAGGCTTAATGTCATTTTATGCAACATCTCTTTCGGTTTGTTTTTTCTCACAGTGTGTGGAAAAATCAATCCTGCCTTATTGTACTTTCACAGTACTGCAGGTAATATCTGAAACCCAGAGTTTATGCTGAATACTAGATAACTGGGTAAGTAAAGCAAAGATTACAGAAGGAATCCATTGTTATATTAAAAATTTGGCATAGATGGTAATAAGAATTAGGATCTTATAATTTTGTAGTATGCTGACCTTATAGTAACAACTGTTGATTTTTGGATACAAATTTTGGAAAAGAGAGGTAATTATTTAGTCAGAGTTAATATTTGTTATCTACAAATGATGCCATTTTCAATATAGTATTCCTACTGATTCTCTAGGAGAAGAGAACACCCATAACCTGTGCAGTGAATGCATCTATAATAGACATTATAAAGCAATTATCTGCAATGCTTTTCTAGCAGAAAGTGGTGAATACAAAAATATGGTCAGATCATGTTCTAAAAAACAAAAAATAGGTCAGATCATGTTCTAAAATTTAACCACATAAAATACACATGTAGGTTTTAGACCAGCGTTAGTTCACTTTGCTGATGCTCTTCTGTGGTGATTAAAAAAGCCAGAAAAATGTATAAAACTAAGAACAGCTGCTGACTCCACAGGGCTAGATTTTACTTGCTCAATAAAAGCTTAATTTAATGTCTAACAGATTGTTTCAGTTGGAAAAGACTTACAACAATCATGTAGTCAAACTGTGTGATCACTTCTGTATTTATTATGGAAATATGTGAGGCACCCACAAAGGCAGAAACACCAGGTAACACTGAAAGAATGATTTAAACTGAAAGAAGAAATCTCTGCCACCCTGAATTTCATGAAAAGAAACATATATTAGACTTCTTGGAAAATCATTCTTTCCTAAAAATGAAAATTTTAGGATCATTTTCACCCTCTGAAATGTCTTGCAGGCCACCACACAGATTACACATGTATCCTAGAGGGAAAATTCAAGTGAGGTTGTTTGGTTGGTCACTGGGTAACAGCAGGCAGCTTGGTCCTACAGCCCGTCCAGCTCAGACCATGGCTGGAGAAGGGGAACACTCTCACGTCTTCAGCAGCCAGCCAAGAAGGAATACCCAGCATCTGACTAACATTTGACCCCTTGGTTACTGCTGGTATCCATTTATGTGATAGCAACATTTTGGGGTTTTAATTAATTAATCTGTGAAGAAAAAAAGAAAAAAAAAAAAGCTCAGCTCAGCTCTGTGTGTCCCAGCTATGAGTCATAGCAAGGTATTAATTATTTAAAGCAAAACTCTTTGCTGTTATTGCAAATGTCTCTCAGATTTTTTTCCCACATCTTTATTTTTTGACAAATTAATAAAAATAGACTGCTGATTATTTAAAATATGAGCACGGAAGTGCTGCTTTGGTGAGTCAGCTACACGTAAAGAAGCTAATACCATTTTGGCTAGAAAATGAAGAGGTGAGATTAGAGACCAAAATAGTATCTTAAATCTCATTTTTCACTGCAACAGTATATGTATTTGAAGTCTTAGATATGATCTTTTTCCTTAATTACACATTGCTCTAAAACACTTTAAAAGCTGAAAGGGGCATATGACTCTCATAAATACGCAGAATTGCAAGCAAATGAAAGTTTAAAATCTCCATGATTTGAAAGCCTTTTTCACGGATTGGCAGAACAATACAAAGGATAAGTATACTTTTTAAAAGTTAAAGATCATTTAGATTTGACTTCCCTTTGAATGTCTATCTTGGAAAAGGTTCAGCAATAATCTCTCATCTACAGATGTATTTCTGGAAGATGGGAACCAGCAGAAGTTTTAGGGTCTATAGCATAGAAGTACATAGCAGAGAAGATTAAATGTTAACAAAACATGAACATAACAGTGAAAAACAAAACCAGTTAACAACATTTTGTTTTATAAAATACCAATGGATGTATCAAGTTTTATTTTTCCATATTAGCATTTTTCCACTATAAATACAGTGGACAATGTTTTGACATTTAAATTTTATTCCACTATAATCTATAAAGAAAACACAGTTAGAAGTTACAAGCATTTAGATTCAAATCTGGTGCATCCATTTTTTTTTAACTAAAACTGGGCAACCAACTTTAGAAAAAGTAGTCTGGATTCTGCATAACCCATCCAAAATGTTCTCCTTTTCCACTGGAAACCTCAACAATTCCCATTTGAGTAGGTAAACCTTCAGTACAAAATGTGAGGCAGATCAGTGGACTGCAAAATAGGTACAGAGTAATATACAAAGAGGTACTTAGGTAGTGATTAAATTTCCTGGGCCTGATTTAGAGAACCTTAGCTATATCCCTTGGATTTGCAGAATATCTTAACAAATTTCCAACTTTATTTTCCCAGAGTTCAAGTTTCTCAACTCAATATCCTGCTATAATAAACACATCTATAGCAGTGTCCCAGCTGCAAATATAATCTAAGCATGAAAAATTGCATAACTGAGTGGCATATAACTCGGAGTGGTGTAAGCTGCCTCTAAAACTGTATTACTGGGGCAATTTAAAGTAAAAATTACTGATTGAATGTTTCAGGGTTTTACGACCATTCAACATTTCTTTAATGACCTCTAATGTGCTTCAAAGTGAACATCTTTAAACCCTGGCCTAGATCACTCTACATCAGCTGTAAGGAACATTTCCTGCCAAGGTGGTTTATGAGTTTGGTGACTATTACAATAACATACATCTTCACACTAGCTAGTAGTAATGTGAAAAATGTAATTGAGATGCTCCATTAAAGCATGACCACGATGGACAATTTTCAATAGCCAGACCAAAAATAGTGCTCCAAATTAATTTGAGTGTAAAAGTGCAGGTTTTGACTAAGCCTGCTTTAGGCAATGGTTAACAATATCTAGACATTCACAGGGCTACCCCAGCTTTATAGTACCTTCTTTTCCCCTGATGCAGCTATTGAGCCAGTGCAACCAACTTACTTCACGGCAAAGGTGAATCTCAGAATCAGGAATTCTCTCTTTCTCCATAATCCTTGATGGCAATGCATGATTTTCTACTGCAGCTCCAGCACCTGTGTGTAAGGCCTAGATTCTGAAAACAGACCAAATAAAGTTGTTCTCATTTTTTCTTGGCTCTCTATTCACTGTATGCTCAACTGCAATAGTTGAACAATATAATTTCACACCCTAAGGACAACCAACAACTGAATTTTTAATAGGCTTTGTCTTCAAAGAGAGATGTTTCTGAACATTAGTTATACCGCTTGTTGCAGTTCTTATACCTGGAGAATCATCTTCTCACATTCATACTGGATTTAAGGTAGATCTCAGTAAATTCTCCTAAGGACAAGAAATCAGACACTATTAAAATGATTCTTTCCAACCCTAGTGTCTGGCTCTGATGGTGCTCCTTGGAGCCTCTGTCATGTAAAAATGGTGCAGAAAGGATACTAAAAGACAAGTTTATTTTGCTCTTGTGTTCTCTTCCTTTAAATGGGAATAACCCTGTTAATTTTCAAGGGTGATGCCAAGATTAGATTTATTTAGGTGGTTGACCAGGAGAATTTAATTAGAAATCACATTACAATAAAGCAAAACAATAGTTATCTTGGACTGGAGTTATGATTGCAATTAATCTTCGATGATTCTCCTCTCTAATAAGCGCTGCATCCTACAGCTGCTCGAAACAGAATGCCTTTGCAATTGAAATGCATTTTTTTAAAAGCACAGACTCTGTAGCAGGCACAGGGCCTGCAATGGCTCCTTGGCGTTCTGAAGCCTGAGCTAGGAAATGCCAAGTCATCATGACCGGGCCTTAGAAGCCCCTTTCTTCTGCCTTCAGACCCCTGCTTATCTCTCTGTAAGCCTAAAGGTCACTTTCCTTTGACCCTTACTATTGGACAATTCCCAAAACCCCTGTAAGGTATAAAAACCCCTACTTCTGTCCAGTTCAGTGGAAGATCTGTCACTGGGAACCTTTGTGGAAGACTCAATAAAGAATTCTTCGGAACATCATACGGCCTTCTCATCTCTCTCCCTGCATCTGCCTGGCACCTGGCAAGCTAAAAAGCTGAAATCACTCAATGAGCTGATAATCACTAAGAGCTGATACCACTTGAGCTTGCTGAGGTTGCCTTCGGCTAGCAGCTGCTTGGGGACTCAGACAGGCTTTTCAGAGCACTACTGAGCTATCCGGACCAGGGTGGCCCACCGGGCGTACCCCGGTGGAAGCTACCAATAAGACTCCTGTAAGTGTAGTTCAAAACTTCATTTTGCAAGACATTTTAACATGTTCTTAAGAAAATGGTAAAGCAAATGTTGTGTTCTGCATGGTTCTTAAGATGTCCGCATTGTTCTAGATGCAGTTAGCTCTAGGTCCAGTGTGTAGATTAGTAAAACTAGGCAAGGTCAATTCTACTATTGAAGCTGGCACCGAACCTGGCAAGGGATGCAAAGTGTAACAGAAGGGGCTTCCACAGGTGTGCTAATCAGAAAACGAAGGTGAAAGAAAACATACCACCTGATAAAAAATGCTGTTAAATTGGTAAAAGTAGAAGAAGACTGAGGTACTCAATAATTTTTTTTGCCTCAGTCTTCAATGACAGTCTCTCTTCCCATACCCCATGAATGAATGGACAGCAGGATGGGGACTGGAGGACCAAGTCTTTCATACTGTAAGTAAAGATCAGGTTCAGGACTGTCTGAGGAACTTGAGCATACATGAGTCTATGGAACCTGATGGAACATATCCAAGAGTCCTCAGGGAATTGGATTATGTAGTTCCCAAGCCACTCTCCATGGTATTAGAAAATCCATGGCAGTCAGGAGAACTCCCAGGTAACTGGATAAAGGTAAATATTGCACTCATCTTAAAAAGGGAAGAAAAGAAGATACTGTGAACTACCAACCTGTCAGCCTTCCATCTGTGCCTGGGAAGATGATGGAGCAGATCCTTCTAGAAAGTGTGCTAAGGCACACGGAGGACAGAGCAGTGACAGCCAGCACCTAGGACAAGTCTTGTCTGACCAACCCAGTGGCCTTCTGTGTTTGAGGGACTCATCAGTGGACAAGGGAAGGATTACGGATGTCATCTATCTGGACCCTGTAAAGCCTTTGACACAGTCCCTCACGACATCCTTCTCTCCAAACTGGAGAGAGATAGATTCAGTGGGTGGGCTGTCAGGTGAATAAGAAAGTGGATGGTCATATCCAGAGGGTTGTGGTCAATGACTCAGGCTGGACATTAGTGGTAAGTGGTGTCCCTTGGGGGTCCATACAGGGACCAGAGTTACTTAATGTCTACAGTGATGATGTAGACAAAGGGATCAAGTGCACCTTCAGCAGATTTGCAGGTGACCCCAAGTTGAGTGGTCCTGTTGACACACCTGAAGGATGGGATGTCATCCAGAGGGACCTGGACAGGCTGGAGAAGTGGCTCATGGGAACCTCATGGGGTTTAACAAGACCAAGTGCTGGTGCTGCACCCGGGTCAGGGCAAACCCCGGTATCAATCCAGGCTGGGGATGGGCAGATCACAGCAGCCCTGGGGAGAAGGGCTTGGGGGTGCTGGTGGCTGAGAGGCTGGACATGAGCCAGCCATGGGCACTCCCAGCCCAGAGAGCCACACGTGTGCTGGGCTGCACCCAGAGCAGTGTGGGCAGCAGGGCCAGGGAGGGGATTCTGCCCCTCTGCTCTACTCTGCTGAGACCCCACCTGCAGGGCTGCATCAGCTCTGGGGTCACAGCACAGGAAGGGCAGGGACCTGCTGGAGTGGGTACAAAGGGGGGACAGAAGAATGATCAGAGGGATGGAACATCTCTCCTATGAGGAAAGACTGAAAGAATTGGGATTGCTCAGCCTAAAAAAAAAGAAGCGACCTAATTTGGAGTGATCTAATTGTGGCCGTCCAGAAACTGAATAGAACCTACAATGAAGATAGAGAGAGACTATTCACAAGAGCATGTAGTGACAGAACAACAGGGAATCAGTTTAAACTGAGATAGAGTAGGTTTAAATTAGGTTTTAGCAAAAAATATTACTGTGACAATGCTGAGGCACTGAAAACTGTTGCTCAGAGAAGCTGTGGATGCCCCTTCCCTGGAAGTGTTCAAGGCTAGGTTGGATGAGGCTCTGAGTGTTCTGGTCTGGTGAAAAGTGTCTCTGGCCATGGCAGGAGGGTTGGAAGGAGATGATCTTTAAGGTCTTTTCCAACCCAAGCCATTCTATTAATCTACATTTTTGGTTTTTTCCTTGACATAGAAGAAATCTCATATGGGTCCTGAGAAACACTCTGTTGTTTATCTCTTCTGATATGCCTTCCACAGCTTTTGCCACACAAACAGGCAATTTAGCTTTAGTTTACAATGTGAGAGCAAAGAAATATTTCAGAATTGCAACACTAGCTGTAGTCTGAAATTATTAGCTTTAAACAATATGTACAACAACAATTATATAGTGACTTTAATCCAATAATAATTATTGATATCACAAGAGGAAAATGTCAGCATTAAAAATAAAAATGTCATGACTTTACAGGACTTGTAATTTTAGCCAGATTGCATGAGGTAGCAAACACTCCACAGGCTGACCCTTAGCAACAGAGATGTGCTTATGTTCTTGAAGAGATACAGATTTTTGTTAAAAAAAGAAGAAGAATTTCATCACACAATCCTCAGAAAAAGAAGAACACTGAACTGGGCACAAAATGAATCAGCATTCTCCAATATTAAAATATCAATTAATGAATATCAAGATGTCAGTAAATCCATTTCTATGTTGCAAATAGATGTAGCTGAGCTCGCTCAAACCTGTCCTTCCTGAGAGAGAGATGAGACTCTGGTAATTAGTTTTTAAATAAAGCTTTATTTTTATTCACTGTATGTCAATAAGAATTCAAGTTAAGCCTCACACAATTAAAGCAATATAACACTGCACGAGTTATTGAATTTGTGCAGGGATACTTAATAGACTGTATATTACAGTGTAGAAAGGACATAATGTATCATATCATTCCAAAGTACACACAAATTTTAAAGGATATTATTTCTGCAGATAGAAAGTACAACAATTCTTTTAACTACAGAAGGAAAAAGAATTCTCTCTGTGTATATATGTGTTATAAAGTATATTTCTATACATATATATAACTGTGAATATTTTTCAGCAAAATTTCTCTGAAATTAGATGCAGGCACAGAATCCTGTTCTAGGAAATCTCAGTGGATTCCCCTGAATAATCCTGGTCTTCTCTTTACATATGAAATTCTGCAGTATGGAAACCTTCCCTCCTCACTGTAAAAGAGTAGGATCTGAAGCACTTATCTCAAGTTTAAAGACAAGATTCATGAATATGATACTGAAGTTTATTCGGGGTGGAGAGGGTGTGTAGATCAGTTAGAAAGGATTTATGAAACTAATTAATGTTCAGCTCCACAGTTTAAATTGTATTGTACTCTGGAATAACACAAAATTTCTGATACATACTGAAATAAATTTCATAGATTAGAAAAAACTACAAGGCTGTTGCTGTGATGCAGAATTAAAAAATAAAAACAACTCAAGAAACAGTATATAAAGATTTGACTAAAAAGTAAAAATTGTGGGCAATAAAGATGTAGGGGTAATAAACACTTTGCCTTATTTTCAGTCTCTTATTCTCCACACAATGACAAATAGTACAAGGGCAAGTGCTGAAGGGCTACAGAGTACTGAGGTAGGAATTGTTAAGTATCATCCTGTAGTCATGTCAATCACAACAAAATTCCACAGACCAAGGAGAACTATTCAGAAGATGTGGTATATTTACTCTTCAAGCCTAAACTAAATCAGTTTCCTGAATTGCAAGTGAAAATTTCAAATGATAGATTTTTGAAGTGCTCAACTTGACCTGACAAGAACGTACAGTTGTAGAAAAGTTTTAGAGATGTGTTGTCGAGCCACTGGATGTGCTCGGGGTGTGATATCCTTTTACACGTGAGACAGTATATGTGCTTATCCATAGAGACCTCCTGTGGTAGCATTAATATCCCTCTATCTCCTGGTACACAGGCTGGGGCCAAATCTTCACCTTGCATTCCTCTGCCCTGAAGACTCGAGAGGACAGTTTCTGCTTTCCTCGTGGAAGGAAGAATGGGAGAGCTGAGATTGTTTTATGGGTGGTCTGTCCTACAGAGCCTCCAGATCAAGCTGCAGGGAGAATACTAGGCTTCCTTCTAAACATCTCAATCACAAGAACTTAATATTCTCTTAGGAATCCCAGTATTGTGTCCACAACCCTCTCGAGTCCAGTCTAAAGCAAGATTTTTTGTACAATGGCAGAGGTGGGGACAGCACTGACCCACGTGGGCCATAGGAAGGAGTAACATCATCACAGGAATGGATCCCACACTGATCAACAAGTTTACACACACAGAAATGGACTTCTGGTGGAAAGAGAGTAATTCTGCACCAAGCTGGATGTGAGGCTCATGTGTTCTGCAATTTGTACTTCCTGTAGCTATTCAGCAAGGATGAGAACACAACCTCTCCAGGCAAAGTTTTTGCCTTTATCTATATGCATACTGCTTAAAAAACAAGTGTGGTTTTCCTGTAGTTATTTAAAAAGTTTTAAATATGGATATGTTGCTTTGTTTGTTCTAGCTTATAAGAGAATGAGAATATCAGAAAGCTACTGTCTCATTGTACTTTTGACTGAAAATGTAGAAAACAAAAAAAGTCATCACTCAAAGAGCATAGCTAAAAAGCATGGTGACCACAGTCAATAATATGTGCTAATTGACTTTTAGGCATATTTATAATTTAATATGCCTAACGGTTTTATATGCTGTGGTCATTTTCATAAATGTACATTTTTCTGCCCATATCATATTGAAGATATTTTTCCTGAAGTACTTGCAGTAATTTTAACAATTTTCAGTGCATTTTAATGGATCTCCAACATAAACCCAAATGTAAGCAGACAAATATTCATAAATATATTAATAAATAAACTATTAATAATCTAAAAATAAATATTTGGCATATCATTTTAAACATAATTAAATTGTGAAATATTAAAGTGTTAATAAATATTTACTGAAGTAAATATATAATGATTCTGAATAACCTTATGCTTACCAAAAATTACTGCAGTTATTATAAAGAGTAAAATTATTCTGTATGAAATTATGGTTACCAGAAATTACTGTGGTTATTATAAAGGCAATATTTAACTTGAAATCAATACATCCTTATAGCTATCAATCAAGTTTTGTAAGCAAACACTTAAATGACAAAATACAAGGCAAGATTGAAATTGATGTTGCTGATGTAAATCAGTGAAAGGCTGACAAAAACCTTTTGGCAGTGTTACACAGCAATCACTTGTGTAACTCCCTCTGAGTCTTTTTGCAAGATGAAGCATTTGGTGCTGATTTTCGGTGCTCAGTCATCTCTCCAGAAGGCACTTAGGAGCAGCAATTGGCTTTGCAGTTATTTCCATCAGTGTCTTTCAAAGTGATCTTAATGGACCATGTGTTCTCAGTAAAGGGCTTATTTCTCTTCTGAATTCCTCTGCATACTGAGGAAAGATTATCCTGTCACATCACTGGGAATTATAACAGAGTCTCATAAGCAATCGAAACCCAGGTGTCTCCAACATTTTCTTTCACACCCAAGAGACAAGGCCATACCTGCCAGATTACACTGAAGGGACTCGCAGTGGAGCAGCATTGCTCTTGGAGTCCCTTAGGCCCTGGGATTGTAGCTGTACTACCTGCCAAATGTCACCCTGAAGGATGTATTTGGGCAGTTCAATGACAGCTGTTCCCACTTGAATACGAGAAGTAGCATGTTCCTCAACAATACAAATTTATTTTTCTTTTGCAAAAAATGTATTGATTTTTCACATAGTTTTCTGCAGCCTTTCTTGCTTGTCTTAGCCTTAGATGTGGCGTGACATCTTCTCTCTTCTCCAAAACTTCCCAACTAGAAACAAGAACCTACCCTAACCAAAACAAACCCTTTAGGAATCCGGCCACAGAGATCATGTCTGCAAAATGCCACAGCATTTTTGGTGGTTGTATAACTTCTCAGTATGAAACAGTGTACATGTGTAGAGGAAACCTTAATTACTGTCTTGTTTTCTAACAACTTCAACTTATCAGCGACTTAACTCTTTTCCAGAGTTTAGAGAGCAAGTGTATATATAAATATATATATATATAAAATCACCATTTATGTGTATTCAGTTGATAATTTCCTGGTATATGATAATTATGAACTTTGAATATGTTAATGACAGCTGTAGCTTGCATAGCATGCCTGAATCAAGAAAATCTGTTTATAGATATATGTACTTTGTATAATTTACACTCCCAAAGACTGGGAATACTGCTCTAATGCAAAAATGTCTCATAGGGGAGTTACTTGCATGTTTGATTTTGCTTTTTTTTTTTAAGACAGAGGCTTAAGCAATCTGCCTAAAATGTTACATTATTCTTAATGCGGTAAAAATTTGATTACAAAACTCCAATGAAATCTGTATCACTAGATGTACTCACATTAGAGTCAGTGTCTTGATCTAAGTATTTTAGAAACCCTGAGGACCAGAACCTTGGAGATTGCTCCACTCAGCTCAGTGACATGTGAACTCCTGCCCTACTAATGCCAAAGAGCAGTTTCTGTTCCAGGGAGGCTCCGGTGTCTGCCACGCATGGGGAAGTGGGAAGAAGGAGCTGCAGCAAACCTGTTGTGTGGAGTTGTACAAGCAAAGCCCAAAGGAAATCTTGAGAAAAGCACTTGGGCATGGGCAGGGTGCACTGCATTTCAGGGGATAAAGATACCACTGCAGGTGTTCCAGAGCATGCACATGGCCTGGGTTTGGATGCCTGCCTGCAGGGCACCCCAGTAGAACACATTCTCTGGAGCAATCAGAACCTGGAGCCATGCAGGAATAGCCAAATCACCCTCCTGACAGTAGCTTTGCATTCCTTGATAATGTCTGAGTGACAGAAAAACACCTGGCTCTTTCATGACAAATAAAAGACAACTCCTTTTGGGCTTGACCAAACCTTTGCTTCATTGACTTTAAATTAAATATTTTGTTATCTGTTTCAGGCTTTATAACCAAAATGGTTCATTTATTCCTCTCTTTTCCCCTTTTTTCTTTTCTTTCTTTTTTTTTTCTTGTGTCCATATGTAAAACCTTGCACCAGTTTTTTACACCAATTTGAAAACAATTGCAGTATCCCACCATTTCTACATTGAACACATAAATGTACTTAAAACATTTTGAGCCAATTGCCAAAACAAGTTGGGGCAAAAAATTCTTCAGCAATGGCAGGGATATGAACAGCAAGAGCCTACAAAAAACTTTTAAAAAGTGAAAGTCATGATGGTATGTTCCTTTGTGAGGATTTGTGCCTGTAGCAAAATGCAGGTAAGGCTGCAGCAGTGCTGGCTTCAGCTGGCATCAGCAGAGGTACTGATGGCAGTGAAGATACTTGCACAGGCTTTTGCTTCTAATGGCAGACATTCCTACCTTCTCTATGTTTGCTCTTCTGTCACATGTGTTACATGTCTTTATTAGCTATTATTAACCCCCAAAATGCCGTTTCTTCAGAGGTGTTCTTCTACCCAAGCTAAGAAAATGCTGGCTATCAAAATACAGATAGTTTCATGTGCCATTGACCCGTCTATCCTGCCTCACTACTGGAATCACTTACCTGACTTACTTCTCCTGTCTCCCAAGAGTATTTTGACAATTAATTACTTCAAACTTGAAAACATTTTCACCCCCATTTTTTTATCCTTTGTGATGGAATTGCATATATATCTGAGAAGGGTGCAGTGCATGCAAACCCATCTATACCCTGATTTCTGTGAATTACTAAATAACATGCTTGCACTACAGCTATCAAGACCATAATTTTATGAAGCAGAAGAATTGCTGTTGTAAAGCTGAAATAGGAATTTGAAAAACATTCACTGAAGTTGTCACACCATTTAGACAGCCATTGACCAGGCTGTTCACTATGTGTATTTTAACAGCAGTGTTCTTCAGCAAGCAAACTCAACAAGCCAGAGACCTGCACACTCCTCCCTTTGAGTAGCAGGAAACTATGCACTCTCATGTTGCAGCATCAGTAACCTCACTTTGCACACCCTTACCAAAGTATAAGATCCAGATCCAATAACACTTACCTCTTTGGATTGCTATGTTGCATTTCACTGAGTCTTCTGATTCCTAAATCCTTCAAATGCCCTGATGGGCAAGGCGTGAGACACAGAGCCCTTCTGCCAGCAGAGACAGTTGTCTGGAAGAACAAAATAGCATTTCTGAGCACCAGCTTCCAGAAGAGGCAAAACTAATGATATTTACACTTAGAGAACTACTCCAGCTCCCCTCTATTGCTTGCCAATAACCTCTATAGAAAAGGATAATAAGGGAATATTGAAGAGGAATACAGAAAAATTAAATATTTTAGCTGCTTAACATATTGTAATTAATCATTATTTAATATAGTTTTATGTCATGTTATCAGTCTCCAGTCTTTGTCAGAAACAGCTGTTCATTTTACTAATCATTGAACCCCCAAGGCTAAAGGAGTTGTATTTGAATGAGGTTTTGAGTGCTGATGGGGAAAAGGAGGCTATGGTGGAAAATGGTGGTACTATCAATGTTGGAAAAGTTACCACAGTCCATTTGGTACCTGATATTTGAAAAAGGAAATTATATGGAATATGCAGCTGTTACTGTTGATCAAGAAATGACATGAAATCACTAGAAGGCTGGTTTGCACAACATCAGCTTTAATATGAAAAACTCTTTACTTTTATAGACAGGTCTGACACATTCTACTTGATTGGCTAATTAACAAAAACATCTTTCTCACAAACAATGCTTGAGAAGAACAGAAAAACAGAGTAGGAAAACTCTACCTGCAGGTTGTTTATACTAACAAGTTATCAGCGTTTCTCTACAACTCTCCAAAAATTCTCACAAGTCCACTCTGAGAAAACGAATCCCATTTTCTCGCTCTCTGGCCAGGCTGTCACGTCCACATGCAGTCATATGCAAACATGTTCTGTGTTGCAAGCTGCACATCCCAGCACAGTTCTGCTGGAACACTTCTGCAGCCTGCCTTTTACCCGAAGCCATGGAATTCAGAGTTTGAAAAAGACATTTCAGTTGCTATCTTTCTTTCTTATTTGTTTAGTTATTTTTCATCTGTTTTGAGGAAATACCAGCATGCTTTTATATTGGACAATGGTATGTATTTCTTCCTAGAAAATAATAACATTTTTTGTATTTTCTACATGTTTTTTGGCTTCAAAGCTAGCTTCAAGATTCCCAGTTGCTTCAGCTTCAGAAACAACCTTTCTCATTTCCCTTAGCATGCTACTGTTTTCCCTTGTCAGAAAAATGCTTTGAAAGTAAGCAAAAGTAAACAATTATTTTTTCTTCCTCGACTGAGGCATCTGAATGTACAGTGCCAAATCACAGCCTTTTGTCAACCCTACTGAATATTAGTCCTTCAGCATTTGCTGTCACTGGAGGCAAACGTGATATTGCTGACTTCTGGTAACAGCAATGTTTGATGTTTCACATAAAGGCACAAAAATGGACAGGTCCCCAGCCAAAACCACTGGCTGTTTTTCCCAGAACTAGTGGCACATACAAATAACTAGAGAACTGGTGTTTCCAACTTTATCCAGCATCCCTTAGGAGCCTGTGATTTTGTAGAAGGTAAAATTACAAGTGCTAAGACAGCATCATTCACTTAAGCTTTCTCCAGCCACAAAGACTAATTTATGGAATATAGGTGGGCTACTACAACAGTGCAAGGAGTATTTCTGATGTCTGAATGCCTATCAAAGACACACCTCCTTGATTATGGGGCCACAGAAACACAGTTCTTATGATTCTGGTAACTGGAAAAATAAGTAGAATTTCAGTGTTCGGTATTTCCGACAATACAGAACTAAAAATGCTAATGTGTTTTCTTAGTGCCATCAATGTTATGATAATTATGTTAACACAAAAAATCACTTTACCCAGCCCATAATTTTCTGTACAGTTTTGCATTTTATAGAGATTTATATATTAGAGAGATTGATATTAACTGTAGGGAAATCTCGTGGCTTTCATTGCCACACTTCAATGATGTCGGAACAGAAAGGGAGAATAGCATTGTGACAGGCAATTTAAACATGTTGGGTACCTGGTTCAAAAATCTGAGGCATATTTTTCTCAGTTTGTCAAATTATTTCAGCTCTAGCTCCTTGCTTCTTTTCATAATGTCCTATAAAATTCTAACCAATTAAAAAATATATAAATTATTCCTCAACAATGAGGTAAGAATAACTTCAGGAGGGTAAAAATCATTATTTTTATGTACTTCAAGCTTAGATATGTGGCCTACGGGAAACTTCTGGATCAAAAGTCACCATTTTAAGTACTGTACAAAAGCAGCTGCCTTGCCTCCAGAGTAACCTCCTGAAATCCTACAAGAAAAGGCACAATTGAGAAGGAGTCTCACAGGAAGGAATCACGGAGGACAATAGGTGACCTTTGGTACAAGCCTGGTCAAACTCAGGTCCAAGGAGGAGCTTGGCTGATAAGCAAGCGAAGGGAGGGGTGGTTGCCCGCAGGCTGGTGGAGAGGATGGCAGAGACCATCAGACCCAGTGGGAAAAGGGCACCAGAGAGCACATCAGTGCTGCAGAGCACAGCCCAAAACTTAACCCAGCTAAAGATTCAGGCTTTATGCTCATCTGTGGTAAAGTGGCTGCTGTAATGAAGTGCTAGGGATGTCAGACCATTTCCAGCATAATTCTACATGACTGAATCCAAGGAGAGTTTAGATGACTTTTAAAAACAAAGTAGCCAGTGAAAAGTATTCCCTCATTAAAGGAACAGTAATAAACCCGAATCCCTGCAGAACACCTTGGTTAGATAAATGTAACAGTAATCAAACATCTTAAACCACCCGCCTCAGTGTGCACAGCCTTTAATTTAACCCATTGAGACTGACTGATTTTGTGCTTGTGCCTTTGCCAAGAGACTGGAACCTTACTGCTGAAGAAAAGCAATTAGTAAGATGACATAAAACCCAGCCTTTCATTTCCTGGAGAGTAATGTAGACTAATGCAGAGTGGAAAAAATATCACAAGTGGAATAATTCTGTTGTCACTCACAGGAGAAGTAAAAAAGCAAAACAATAAAAAATTATATTTAGAGGAAAATCAGAAGAAAATCCTGTCCTTCCTCCCACACTCAAAGTTGTAAGCCAACAGCAATAAAAATAATACTTAAAACCACTTCATTGCATCTTTCAGATTCCACTCCTATCTCCTCTTTATCAATAACTGGTTTGACACTGAAACTCAGAATTTTCCGTGAATCTGTCTACAGACAGGCAGTTCTTTTGTCATCAACTGTGCAATCCTCCATGCTTGTTCATTTACCCTGAGAGAATCCTATAGTCTTTTTTTCCCATTCCTTCTGCAGTGAGTTATTGTTTTTATTTTGGAAAGAAGAACCTGTCAAAATCAGTACAAAATAGAGCTATATTAGGTGAAAAAATCATAAGAAATACAGGGTAAGGGAAAGCTGAAGTATTTTAAAGTATGTTAAACAGTCAGCAGGCCATTGGTAGCCACTTAGAAACAAACAAACAAACAAGCAAACAAACGAGAATCCAACAACAACAAAACAAAAACCAAAAAACAAAACAACAGCTTACTTTGTTGCTTAAAAGATGTTTTAAATTGTAACATAAATGGAATATAATTTATTTTCATCTTATCCAGAGCAAACAAGTTTATGATCCCCACAGTACATCTGTTGTAAATAAACCAGCTTCAAGAATTGCTCACCAAAAACTGCAGAGATCATAACTTCTCAAGCAAAAAACCCAATAGGCATTATCAATTAAGCAATGAAGCTCAGAAAAGTAAGATCACTGGATCACAAAAGAAGTGGGGTTATTTTTGAAAAGCTGAGATTTCTCAAGGATGCGTCACAGGAAGATTTTTTTAGACTGAGAGGGAAGTAATGCCAGAAGAGCTAATCATTCAGCAGTGCAGGATAGCAGGTAAGTTGATTCTTTCTGCACAGAAGAAAGCCTCCATTTACAATCTGATGATGTGCCATAAAATGGTGTTTTTGTTTTTCAGCCAACCTTTCTCCTGAGATAAGTAGCCAGTTAGAGACATCATGCTAACTTTTCTGAGGCTACTGTTACTTCGAGATCAAGATCAGAGTGCTGCTTGAAAATATTTCTGAAGATTAAAGTGAAATTAAAAAATTCTGAGAGTGGTCAGAGTGTCCTAAACAGCTGGAATTACTTTACTGAAGGAGAGCCTGGAAATATCATACCCTGTATGAAGAGGACAAAAGGTGACTCCTTTCCTTCTATTTTAAAAATGGTATCAAAGTGATCTCAGAGAAAACAATTTCAGAGAAGTATATGTTTAACTTTAGAAATGTTCCACTTATTTAATCTAAAAATTAGTGACTATTTGGATGTTTCTAGGTATATTTCAGCTAAAGATCACAGCAAAGAGCACAGTGCTAAGTATTTTCAATAGAGAGAAAGGAAGCAATTTTTTTTTCATTTTATTTGTCATTTGCTTGCTTCAGAGATTCCACAAATGAATGTGTTCTAGCCATTCATGTTGATATTGAGAAGCATATCAGACTCTGTTGCTGACTTTGCAACTGAGTCTATCACAAGCTGCAATGACTTTTGGTCTTAGCAGAAAATAAGAAATGGAGTCTTAGGTTTGAATTGTTAGTTTCTTTCTACTCACAAATTGTGTGTGTGTTTTATTCAACTTCACCACTGATGCTGCCACAACACACTTGTCTTTACTCTCATCACCTGTTGTATGCACAAGATTGAACACCTCTGACACTGCTGCCATGACCCAAACCCTAGCAAAGCTCAGCATGTCAGAACACAAAAGAAATAGTACCAAGAAAATAAAGCGGTCTCCTCCAGAACTAAAGAGTCAGGTCCAGATCTCTTCCACAGTGTCCAGCCCAGGGACTTGGTAGCTGCTCAGGGACACAGAGGTGGCAGAGCTGTGCAGTCCCAGGAGCTGAAGCTGAGAAACCTTTTTTCACTCTAAGCAATGACAAACAGTCCCCCTCCTACCTTTTCTGTGACATTTCCCATTGAGACAGCAGTCACAGGACTTCTATTGGCTGATTCTTCTTCTTTTGAAGTGTAAGTCTAAAAGCGAGGGAGCAGGGGTAAGGAGCTGAACAGGCAGGCAGAACAGGTTTCCAAACCCCCCTGTATTTAAGAGGAAAGTGTTTCCTGTTACTGGTGCTCATGTGGGGTTTTTTTCCATGTTCTTTTTCAACAGTTTTTCACCAAACAATCTTGTCAGACCTCTGGTTTCTACCTTGTCTCAGATAAGTCACATTTTGAAACAGGAAGTCAGAGAAGTAATAAAAATGCAGATCCAGAAGGGACTTTAAGTCTTATCGTGTCCATCCTTCTGTAAGAGTAGATTGCAAGTAAGCCACCTCAGAGAAATGCTTCTTTTCTGTGATTTCTCTTCATGGCTTGTTCTTATGCACTGTTTCTTGGTAGCAAGAATTTTTTTTTAACAATTCTTATATTTCCCAGATAAGCTCAGCTTTGTCTTGTATTATCCCACCAGAATCAGTCATTCTTTTCTTCTATAATAAACTTTGATAAATCAGAAAACAAAACAAGATCTTGTAGGTATGTTCATTCAGCTTTTCTCCAGAGACAGATTTTCTTACCACATGTTGTTTTTTCACAGATTGCTTCTATTTGCCCATATTTTTCTTTGAGTATACTCTTCAAATCTCAGGAAACTTTTTGAAATAAATGGTCTCTCTTTCCAAGATGATGTTGTGTGAGGCGCTCCATACATAAGTTCCTTCTGAACTCCTGCCAATAATTACAGTTATTCCCACTTCTATACCTGCAAAGTTAATTTTTTATCTTTCATTTTCACACTTTGCAGTTGTCTTCTCTGAATTTCATCTTCCTCATGTCATCTCTCCAGTTTGTGAATCTTATATGTCATGTGGCCCTGTTCCCTGTTCTTCTTCAGAAATATTCTCATTTTGTTGTCCTTGCAAGTCACTCTCTGGACGAAAGCCAGAACAGATAAACTGTGGTGTCCATTTGAATTCTCCTGTAGACAGCTTTCTTCAAGTATTTTCCCTGTTGACTTGTGAAGTCACTCATCCTAAGTTACCTTTTGCACCTATTTTTCAAGTGCCTCTTTGTTACAATGTCATATGAGACAGTATGCAGAGCCTGTCCAGTGCACATTTCTGCCCATCTAGTACCGTAACATGGGTGGGCAAGTATGTTATTCTTGAACAATCTGTGCTGGCTTCCATCTTTATTTTATTGGCACTGAAGTTCTTTTGAAATGACTGAAAAGTACTGGAACAAATATTATGCTGCATGATGAAAACAGGCAGACTGACTAATGAGGAGAAGGCAGAACTGCTTAACGCCTTCTTTGCTTCAGTTTTTAGTGAGAAGACCTCCTGGGCTGCTGGATGGTATAAGGGAGCAGAATGGTCCCCCCTTTATCCAGGAGGAGGCAGTCAGAGAACTGCTGAGATGCTTGGATGTTCATAAATCCATGGAACTGCATGGGATCCATCCCAGGGTGATGAGGGAGCTGGCAGGTGAGCTTGTGAAGCTGCTCTCCATCATTTACCAACAGTCCTGCCTCACTGGTGAGGCTCCAGAGGACTGGAAGCTGGCCAGTGTGACTGCCATTCATAAAATGGGTGGGAAGGAGAATCCTGGTAATTATAGGCTGGTTAGCCTGACCTCAGTACCTGGTAAGGTGATGGAACAGTTTATACTGAGTGTCATCACACAGCACTTACAGCATGGCCAGGGTGTCAGACCCAGCCAGCATGGGTTTAGGAGGGGTAGGTTGTGTTTGACCAACCTGATCTCCTTTTATGACCAAGTGACTCACCTGGTGGATGCAGGAAAGGCTGTGGATGTTGTGAACCTGGATTNGCACCTTGAGTGCTGTGTCCGGTTCTGGCCCCTCAGTTTGGGAAGGACATTGAGACGCTTGAGCACATCCAGAGGGGGCAACAAGGCTGGAGAGGGGCTGGGAACACAAGCCCTGTGAGGAACGACTGAGGGAGCTGGGGGTGTTTAGCCTGGAGAAAAGGAGATTCAGGGGTGACTTTATCACTCTCTACAAGTTCCTGAAAGGTGGTCGTGGTCAGGTGGGGGTTGGTCTCTTTCACCAGACAGCAACAGACAGAACGAGAGGTCACAGTCTGAAGCTGCACCAAGGGAAATACAGGTTGGATATTGGCAAACAGTTTTTTACTGAAAGACTGATAAAGTTCTGGAATGGTCTGCCTGGAGAGGTGGTGCAGTCACCAACCCTGGATGTGTTTTAAAAAAGACTGGATGTGGCACTCGGTGCCATGGTTTGGTTGAGGTGTTAGGGTATGGGTTGGACTCGATGATCTTGAAGGTCTCTTTCAACCTAGCCACTCTGTGATTCCGTGACTGTCACGGAATCTGTTAATGATAATATTTAACACTTCTTCATTCTGTTAATGATAACATTTAACACTTCTTCATTCCTTGAACTTTACACAACCTCAAAGACGTTTCTATTGGTTTTTTCTCCAATTTTTCAAAATAAAAAATTAGTATCCTGAGGCCTTCTTCGCATGGAGAAAAATGGACTATCTAACACTCAATAGATACATAGCAAAAAATTGCATTCTATTACTCTGTGATGTGAACGTTTGAAGGTGCTGTTCACAAACTATGAGTCAGATTTGAACTTATGAATTCTATGCCTAAACCAGCAATACAATAAGAGTATGTCTGCTGGAAAGAAGCTACAGAACAAAAAAAAAACAGTTTCCAGAAAAGATCCTAATGTCTGTGAATCACCACAGCCAATGAAGCTTTCAGGAGAAACACAAAGAATTTGATGGAAAGAAATTTCCTTCAAGCAGAGTAAAAAATCATTAAGAATTAGTGGTTTCATTAGAAAAAGGGGATTCGGAAAAATGGAGGACGATTACTACTGAACAGGAAAACAATGTTAGAGAAAAGAATAAAAAAAAACAAAACAGAGAAGAATCAGAGGAGGATAGCACCCCAAGCATCTGTAGAGAAGAGTGCCCACAGTTGCTCGACACCAGTGACACTGTCTGGGCTCTGCAAAGTCCAAGCTGCAAAGTTAACGCATACTTTAAAAAAAATATTAACGGCAATTAAATGTTCTGAACAGGCTAACATAGCAAGTTCATGGGGGTTTGTGTCATATAGAGCATTCAACCCTTTATCTCTTTTGAAAGAAATATCAGCCCCATTTCTTCCGATTTTCTACAACAATGTGATGACATCTATCTAGCAGCTCACTCTATTCAGGCTCTCAGTTAAGGATGTACATCAAATCAGACCTTTTCTGCTGGCCTTCAGTTCTGTTGTGTTTGACACACAGGCATGCATGCCTTTGCATAGAGAGTCAGACATTATCATCCTTACTGAATGTATAGTGAGCACTTAAATTCTGGGTTAGCTGAATTGCAGTAAACAGAAACATCAGTTACCTATTGTTTTAAAAAATGGTTCAGACAAATTCGGTGGAACTAGTTATCTGGTAACTGATTAAAATTTTACATTTTTGCTCTAAGAGATGGTGATGTACACCGTGTCATATTCAGTCTGCAGTTGCCCCACAATACCAGAAGTCTCTCCAGTATCTTCAAGCTCATCAGAGGAGCACTTTTAGAGCAAGAAACACTTCAGCACTATGACAGAGTATTTGTACTAAAGTTGTAGCCAGACATTTAGGGTCATACATGAACCAAATCAGTTCTCTTTATGAAGACCTTGCTCCATGAGAGAAAGACTAGCAAGGTAGAAGAGAGGAATAAGGCAACAGAAGCAGCTAATACAGGACTCCTCCTAGCTGAGCAAGCACAGGAAGTTCCATGGTTTTCTGTGGGGAGAATTAAGTAAAAGTAAATTAGTATGTTGGTATACAAAGAGCTGGAAGATGGCAGAACAGCCATTTGTGCAAGTTAATGCAACATAGATGACAATATATTCCATAATGTGGGAAGAGGCAGGATAGACCCAGAGGAAATCATACAACTATTTGCACCATGCCTATGTGGTTAACCCACAGTCATGACTGCAGAGTATTTGTACACATGTATGTGCCTATGTATGTGTGTGTGTGTGTAATGTATGTATCTATGTGAATATATTTGTACAACTCCATTTCCTTTAAAGAGATGACTCTCCCTTTTAAACAGTGCGCACACAGCAGCAAGATACGGCATGTACATTAGTCTGAAAGTGAAGTCATAGAAGATCTTCACAATCTCTTCTTGGTTTGGAAGAGTCTCTTTACTAATGACCATGCTGAACATGTGGCACCCCAAGAAGATGGTGCCTCTTCCTACAAAAATCCCCTACAGCCCTTTTGCAGTCTGCCTGTTTATCTTCTACTGAAATTTCTAATCTGCACAGCACCATAGTAACTCCTCAATGACAGTTTAAGTGCAAATGGTACTAGCTGCTGGGGTCAACAGGCTTCACACTTGAAACCAAGTGCTACTGACATCTGCAAGAAGAAAGTTAAAAAAGCAAATTCTAGCTCTGACCCTGCAGTGCACCTCAGCCCTGATGAAAGGATACAGGACAAATTCTGTGGTAAAACCACACAGAGAGATAGCAGACTTTTAACTTAGGAGGGAAGATTTGAGAGGCATCTTTCAGATCCTGTTTGACAAATCTCACTCCCTGTCTCACCATCCCTGAGGAAAGCCTGAGAGTGCTCAGTGAGCAGAAGCAGGAACTAAGGCAGAGCCACTTCCTGCTGTTAAGCCAATCTCAAAAGAATTTTTCCCCTTCCCTTTGTCTCCAAAGCAATAGCTGAACTTCAGCAGATCTTCCAGATGAGCAGGGATTTCCAAGGACCATAATAAGGACCTGCAATAAGGCAGGTTGCAGGGATTCTAACTGTGCTGCTCTGAAATGGTAAACCCTATAGATGGACCCAGTGTGGGGCTCAGTGGACAAGCCTTCCTGTAACCTGCTGGAATCTACAGCAACTGAAAGCACAAGGAAAAACATCCTGCAAATCACAGGTCTGGAAAAGTGGATACAGAACATGAGAAACAGACAAGAACCTGAAGTGTTCACCGTTTTTCTCCACAGGTTTGGAAGAGTATATACACATACATTAGAGTATCTACAACATGCGCAGACAGGTTCCCATACACCTGCATAATTGCTGAAAAATCTCACATAATTCCAGAGGAGGCTGAGGAGATCTGAATCGGCTCTGCTACCAGATCATCCCTGGAAGCTGAGTGCATTCAGCACCCGAAAGGTTCATTCTCCCTTCTCCTCTCTAGGGATGCAGTCAGTCCTTGAGTTTACAGTTTCTCAATAGGTTTTAATAAACAGTATAGAGAGGCATCCTACCAAACCTCTTTCTTTTTTCTTAGACATAGCTGTGCTAGATAAATGCTATTAAACACTCATCTGTGTGAAGCTAGGAAAAAATCTCCACAGCTGGTTAGCCAAGAAAAAATAGTTCAGAATAGTGCATTATGAGACCACCCAGAACATTCTTCTTGCTTATCGCACATGAAGTTTCTTGTCCTCTAGGAAATTCAAGGACTAATGTTTTGCCTGCCCTGTCAAAACAACTTGATCTGTTGAAGTGTATTTGTTACTTCCCAGAGCATGTAGCTGATGTAAAGATAGGTTAAGAGTTTTAAATAGACACAGTAGAGGTGAGAATGGATTACTGGATCAAATAACTAATTAAACTGTTTTGGGAAAAGTGACAACTTAAAAGGGAAAATGATAATTTTTTAGCAATTTAACATGCTATTGTGATGAAAATTGCATTCTACACAAGATGAGAGAAGTAATTTTCAAATAAAAACATCATTGAAACATCAAAGCTTTCAATATCTGAAATGTAATTTATTTTTTTCCATCTGATAACAGAGCATATTTGATCTTGTTGTTTTGAATATGATTCTATCTCAGTTAAAAATATCCTTTTGTTGGAGATTTATCCTTGAAAGATTAAGAGGATTTCAATCAGTTTTGTGGGAAATATTAAGACTTTCTTATTTTCTTTTCTTTTCCTTTATTATCAATATTGTAATGCTCTGCCCTGGTCATATCTGAACACCTGAAGACGCTGGACTATCTGCAATGCTGTCTATTCTCTACATTTAGATTTGAAGGAGAAAATCCTTCAAATTTATTTGATCTGTTTATCTGCTATTTAGACATGGAAAACACTGTTGCAATCTACTGGACATCCACAACACAGTGGAAAACATTAATTGATGGAACCCTGTTTTAGGCTAATGTTACTGTTTTGTTTTGACAAAAGTTATGGTTCCCACCTGTCCATTCAGGAGGCTTCTGTTCTTGAAGAGATTGAGCCACCACTGCCCTGATCTACCTACTATAAGGCTGAATTTTGCCCACCTTGGAACATGGCTTTGACTAGATCCCTCCAAAATAATTTCTTAAATGTGTTTATAATTTCCTGCTTCCCCATATGGATTTTTGGGGGGTTGGAAGTGCCTACAAAGAATGCACTCTGCCATAACATAGCTTGCCAAGACTGATCACCTGACATGACCTTGCAAATGGTCCTTGTTCTTCCTCATAGCTGTGGCTGCTTTCTCTAGAGCAGCTTAGTGTGTGACACACACTCCTGAAGAGCCAAGAGAGGCACTGTGACAGCCAACTACTGGAATCTCCTAGAGGAATTGAGAGTTTGGTATGAAAGCTAGGTACA